>JAFELL010002085.1:0-5000 GCA_019059645.1 Caranx melampygus
CGTGGGACCTGGACGTCTGAGCGACGAAGCCTCCTCCGTGGAAGTGGATGAGAGCCATGGTGAGCGAGGCTGTTTCTGCACCCAGGCAGGTGAGAGACTGAGATGGGAGGGGGGTCAGCTCTGGAGAATGACAAGAGCTCCTCACTGTCCTGGGGGGTTACAGGACAACCAACCAACCAATCAGTCAATCAGTCAGGTTGATCAATAGCACAGGAGAGAGAGACTGGTGATGTCTTTACCTGTCCTCTCGGAGCTCGTAGGAGATGAGGCATGTGGACGGGCCCCGGGCCCCAGTGTGCGATGGGTGGGGACACGGTGGCGGTGAGGGTGGGTCAGAGGCCAGAGGGAGGCGCAGGGGAGCGGGGCACGGTCAAGGTGAAGTTCACCTGCACCTGGTTGGAGGCGATCCTGCTGAAGCCCTGACAGAGAGACGACAGTTACAGCGGCTCAGGTGTGCACACAGTGATTGGCAGGTGTTTGGCTCCGCCTACTGTGATGAGGCCCGACTCCGTGAGGTTCCAGAAGGACTTCCAGAACTGCAGGTCCAGGTTCTGGGTGATGCGCTCAAACTCAGCGCCCCGCAGGTCAGGGTCCATGACGTACTTCCCTGATGTGAGGAGAGAGCGCCGCCAGACCTGCAGGAGGAGGAGCTTATCCTAATGACATCACATCGGAAAACATCAACACAGCAAGTGAGAGCAACTGAGAAGGCGTCACCTAAACCGGACTGCTGCTTCCCGTACGTCTCCCCGTAGGACACCATGCTAATGACCACGGTCTGCAGGAATGGACGCAGCGTCGGAGAGAACTATGACACGAGAGAGCAGGTCAGTGAACACAACACACACACTGATCTCCAGGTGAGACAGGTGCCCTCTCACCTGGAAGCCCAGACAGCGGCCGTAGAAGCAGCCTTGTGCATGGAGCTGTACTCCTGCACAAACCTGCGGCTCAGCTCTCCGTCCTGCAGCGAATACAGCTGCCCCCGCTCGTTGTCGTTCATCAGCTGCTGGGCCAGGTGCAGCAGAGCGCGCACCTGCCGCAGGGCGCCGCCGTACGCCTCCAGCTCCGCCGCGTTGTGCTCGGCCCGGAAGAAGGCGCCACTGTAGTTTGACCAGATGTACCGCACCTTCTGGATGATGTGCATCAGCACGAGTTCAACACCTGAGACGGAGACACAGATGGGAGACTCAGGTGAGAGAAGACACAGACTCTGCTGATGATCTCAGGTCACATGACCCAGTCCAGCTGCGGCTGTGACATCATGTGACCTCACCTTGACCAGCGTGCGGTATCCGTTCCCGGGCGTCTGGGCGTCGAAGTCGTAGTGATGGAAGACGGAGGTGAAGCTGCCGACCAGCGGCCGCAGAGCTCGGCCATGTTCCTGGATCTGTCGCAGACATGTGACCAGTTCTCGGCAACCGCTCCGTACGGCAACTCAGAAGGTCCACACAGAACAAAGATGGTGTCTTCACACACGGAGTCCAAGGTGGAGAACACAACCTGATGATCCATCTCTGAGGCTGGACACACACACACACACACACACTGATGTCATCATCATCATCATCACATCATCTCATCATCATCTCATCATCATCTCATCATCATCAGCTCTGAGCCTCAGGACACAGCAGGAGGAGTAACACAACAACATCAGGCCACATCTGGAGCAACCTCTGACACAGACCAGAAGGTTCAGATCTGATCAGGAACTCAAACAAACATATTGATTTCAATACTGAAAACTTTGCTCTGTGTCCAGTGTGTCCACTGTAACGCCAGATGTGTCCTCTGTAACGTCCAGATGTGTCCACTGTAACGTCCAGATGTCCGCTGTAACGTCCAGATGTGTCCACTGTAACGTCCGATGTGTCCACTGTAGCGTCCAGATGTGTCCACTGTAACGTCCAGATGTGTCCCTGTAGCGTCCAGATGTGTTGCTGGGCTCAGTGTTTATTCGGCAGATTAAAGCTGCTCATGTTCTCAGCCTCTTTCACTCACAGCTGCTGAATACCCGTGTGGCGTTCACTTGGCCGTGGACACCATTAAAAGCTCAGTATCTTCAAACGATGGTGAGTCAAAGTGACAGAGACGCGATCCGATTGGTCGACTCCTGAGCTCCTTCTAACTGCTGATTGGCTCAGAATAAGAATCTCAAAAAACAACTGAGAGTTAAAATCTTTTTGTTTCCAAGAATGAAATGTGATTTAAAGTCAACAGGAGCAGCACACAGCCTGCAGCGGCTGTTTGCTCTGCAGCTCTCAGCCTTTACCTCAGCACTGCTGCTCACACACCGGTCTGACAACACACCACAACACACAACACCACACAACACAACACAACACACCACACCACAACACAACACAACCACCACAACACACCACACAACACACACACAACACAACAACCCACAACACACCACAACACACACAACACAACACACACAACACACCAAAACAAAACACAACACAACACAACACACACTCAGACACACACATGTCCACAGGCCTGCGTCAGACTGTGGAAGAAACACTCAATAAATCCACTCCAGACCTCTGTCCTGGATCAATACTAATGATCAGTACAATCAGGGATCAGACTCATGATCTCTGATCAATGACCTTTTTTCTACTGTTTTGTCAGAATCAGAAACGTTATTGATCGTCAGAGAGAACCAGGTGGAGTTACAGCTGAACTTTGTACAGCAGGCTCTCCTCACTGTTCCTTCAAGGGCCGAGCGGCTGCAGGTTTTTGTTCCAACCAATCAGCAGCTCCCCAGTTAATCAGCTGATCTCAGTCTGCAGACAGCTGATTGGTCGAACTGTGTGCTCTTGATTGGCTGGAACAAAACCCTGCAGCCGCTCGGTCCTCTGTGGGACAGTTGGACATGCTGGACATATACACTATAAACACACTGGGAACACACAGAATGTGGAAGTGACTCTGAGTTTGAACTTTCAAAATAAAACTGTGTCATTTCTATTTAATTTCTTGACGTCACTGACTTTAATCTACATATTAACATGTTGTTCCCAATGTTACAAACAAACACACAAACTGTCTCCATGGCAACCAGCAGTCTCCGTGTGTGAGACCATCATAAGCTGTAGCCTATACAGGACATCATTCACCCTCCACCAAAATAAAAGCCTCTGACCTGCACCTCAAACAGCTGATCGTGACGTCAGCCTCCGGAGCTCCACCGGCTCGTGCCCGCACCGACACCCACCGTCCCTCCCTGCCTCCCGCGACAGAGCACCGAGGGGAGCGTTAGCACAGCGGCGGCTAACGACGAGCTACGGTCTGGTCCCGGTGTCAGCTTCACCCAGTCCCAGTCCAGTCCAGTCCAGTCCAGTCCCAGTTCAGTCCCAGTCCCAGTTCAGTCCCAGTTCAGTCGCCCGCCGCCCTGTTGCTTCCTGTTTCTGAAAACACCGTCGACACCAAATGACGTAGTTTCATATTCGTCACTGACGTCCAGGCTGCGTGAGAACCGACAGCTACAGACAGATATTCGTTAACATCTGTGTCTGTATCACTCCGCGGAGTTTCACACGGACTTCACTCAGCGGGCCGCATCTTCCTCCTCCTCCTCCTCCTCCTCCTCCGGTGTCTGCCCGCGGCCCGGGGGATGCTGGGTAACGTCACGTGCTGTTCTGTCGATAACATCAAAAAGTTCCTGTTTTGCCCCAACCAACATCTAACCTCGTGAGGCGAGGAGCGCGAGGAGCGCGAGGGGGCGCGCGTGCCCCAGCAACAGGTTAAAAAAAAAACACCTGTATGTAACGTTCACGGTCCAGCTCCTCTTCACCGGCCGCCATGTTACACAAGATACACCAAAGAGTTCGTGTGTGTGTGTGTGTGTGTGTGTCAGTGTGTGTGTGTGTGTGTATGTCTGTGTGTGTGTGTGTGTGTGTGTATGTCAGTGTGTGTGTGTCATGTGTGTGTGTGTGTGTGTATGTCTGTGTGTGTGTGTGTGTGTGTGTGTATGTCAGTGTGTGTGTGTGTGTGTATGTCAGTGTGTTTGTGTGTATGTCATGTGTGTGTGTGTGTGTGTGTGTCAGTGTGTGTGTGTATGTCAGTGTGTGTATGTCAGTGTGTGTGTGTGTATGTCAGTGTGTGTTTGTGTGTATGTCAGTGTGTGTGTATGTCTGTGTGTGTGTGTGTGTGCTGTCAGTGTGTGTGTGTGTGTGTCAGTGTGTGTGTGGTGTGTATGTCAGTGTGTATGTCTGTGTGTGTGTGTGTATGTGTCAGTGTGTGTGTGTGTGTGTATGTCAGTGTGTATGTCTGTGTGTGTGTGTGTATGTCAGTGTGTGTGTGTGTATGTCAGTGTGTGTGTGTAGTATTGATGTGTGCAGCTTCAGCAGGTGTGTTGCTCTGAGGCGTTCAGGTTCAATAATTAATGATTCTGAAAACCACAGTGATTGATAGGAACCAGTGAAACTGATCAACAACAAACATTGATCCTGTGACTGATGATGACGAGGCTGGAAAACACCCGGCCCTTCCCCCATGACTGAGCAAAACTGTCCCTCACTCATTAACCAGCTGATCTGCTAATGAGCTGGGATCAGAGGGATTGACGGGTTTGGATGATTATTAGTTATTAGGTCACTGACTCGTTCATCAATAAACTAATATGGAGTCATACTAACTGACCCCAGAGCTCAGAGTGACATCTTCACTCGTCTGGTTTGGTCTGATCAACGGGCTGAAACACAGCGATCAGATTCAATAAGAAGGTTTGATGAAGTGGATCAGTGGTTCGTCTGTGGCGCTGATAAAGGATTGATTATTGATTATTGGTCTAACCGATCAGTTCTTGATATAAATCTGATGACATCACGCCAAGGTCAGAACCGTCATGGTGGCCAGTCTCTGGGCCAACCTGGTTGATGACTAACATCTGTGCTGACCCCAGCTTGACCTCTGACCCCGCTCTAATCCTGGACGGAGACGTTTACTGATGAACTGTCAACAGAGCTGCCGTGCAAACGGCT
>JAFELL010002085.1:10000-51021 GCA_019059645.1 Caranx melampygus
GAGATGAAGCTCTGTGGACTCGTCCTGGTGGTGGTGGTGTTGCTGCTGGTGGGGCGGTGGGGGCCCGTCTCGGGGGCCTCCGGGGGGGAGGACAGAGCTGGGGGCCCTCAGGTGAAGCGGCAGGCGGCGTGTGGATGTAACCGCAGCGAGCACGGCCACGGCCACGGCGTCGTCACGGAGGTTCCCATCGTGAGCTTTAAGTGGGTCCACGTGGAGCTGCCGTACCTGGTGGCTCTGTGGGTGCTGGTCGCAGGTCTGGGCAAGTTAGGTACGTAACACACACCACACCTGAGCTGTGTCAGCTCAGGTCCTCGTGGCTGAGGTAACAACAGAGGCCAAAGGTCAAGGTCACCGAAAAACACCTATTAGCCTTCACACAGATTCTCTGTGGGACTACTTAGAGAGGCGGAGGGATACTGCTGTTAAAGTATATCAGAGTCGACTCCGACATCAACAAACTGATCACCGATCACTGATCACTGATCACTGATCAGTTCCTGTCTCAGACTTGTTCATATATGAATACTCGCAGCTCAGTCTCACCTGTAACAGACTTTGTGCAGGTGAATTGTTGCCATGGAAACCTAAAGCACTAAATCTAAAATGAGAAACATCACAAATATGAAGACGAACGTCAGGAGGATGTTTCAATAAAGTTTTAACACAGTGATTTAAATATTGATTATTGGAGAGTGGATCATCACCTGCCAGACAGTCAGTGGTTTGATTCCCTGCTGTAAGTGTGTGTGTGTGTGTGTGTGTGTGTGTGTGTGTGATCTACACACTCTGTTCCAGGAGAGTTTCTTCTGTTCATGTTTGTGCTTCAGTAGAAACTTCACACACTGTCACTGTCACGTTTTGACACAAACCTTGCTGTTTAACATCTGATCATTGATCACTGATATCTGATCATTAACTTCATGTATTGATCCACAGTGAACTGAATCTATTTGTTGTTAACTCTGTTTTTTTAGTTTATTTTATTATTCGTCTTCAGAACTGAACAGAAAACTCTCCTTAAGTCTTCCTCCACTGTCTTTGAATGCAGTGTGTGTGTGTGTGTGTGTGACATGCTTCACTGGGTTCCATGATGAAGTAAAGCTCAGTGAGATCATTAAGCCTGAGCTGCAGTCGGTTTTAGTTAATCTTATCTCAGCCTGTTGATCATTGGCTCGTCTCTCTGAACCTGATCCGTCCTTCACTGTGGGACTTGTTGTCCAGGGTGTCTCCATAGCAACGCAACACTGATGGTGCTGATGATGTACACATGACGACAGAGACATGTCATGGTCACAGGTCCAGGTGTGACATCAGGAGAACCTCAGGCTGCTGCAGCTGGACCTCTGCATCAGTCTGAACTGTCAGACTCCTCCTCCTTTGCGCTGACATCATCTCTATCCTCTCTCCTCATTGGTCCAGTGACCCTCTTGTTTTCTCCTCTCTGTGTCGTCAGTCATCGAGGCGAACCATCACGTCACCAGCATCATCCCAGAGAGCGCCCTGCTCATCTGCTTCGGCTTCATCCTGGGGGGGATGATCTGGGGGCGGACAAGGTGCAGACGTTCTCGCTGACGCCGACCGTCTTCTTCCTCTACCTGCTGCCTCAGGTGATCCTGGACGCCGGCTACTCCATGCCCAACAAGCTCTTCTTCAGCAACATGGGGGGCATCCTGGTCTACGCCATCATCGGCACCTGCTGGAACGCAGCCAGCCTGGGGCTGTCGCTGTGGGGGTGTCACCAGGGGGGAGCTATGGGTAAGAGCCTCACCTGTATCCTCTGTGTCACCTGTGTCCCCTATGCCACCTGTCTCACCTGTCTCACCTGTGCAGGTGACCTGGACATCGGGCTGCTACAGTACCTGCTGTTCGGCAGCCTGATTGCCGCCGTGGACCCGGTGGCTGTGATCGCCGTGTTCGAGCAGGTGCACGTGAACGAGGTGCTCTTCATCATGGTGTTCGGAGAGTCACTGCTCAACGACGGCGTCACCGTGGTTTGTATCCCATGATGCTCTGCTGCCTCACCTTTGTTCAGGGCACAGTCTGAGCCAGCCGTCACCATGGAGACGTCAAGTGTGAACAAACACTCAGAGTTTAAAGAGCTTCAGTGTGAACGAGCACAGGTCACGTGACCCCTCGTCAATCAACCTGCTGCGGTTTATAATTCTGTTATTAATATTGATCAGAAAATTCCACTGAGAGAGAGAGAAGGTGAACCAGAACCAGAACCAGAACCAGAACCAGAACCAGAACCAGAACCAGGACTCTGTTGTGTCTCTGTCCTCAGGTCCTGTTCAACGTGTTCGATTCCTTTGTGTCTCTGGGAGGATCAAAGATCAATGCTGTGGAGATCATCAAAGGAATCAGTAAGACCTGATCTACCTGAGCTGTCTGCAGAGAGGGATTGTGGGTAATCATCACATTGACCCCCCCCCCCCTGTCTCTCTCTCAGTCTCGTTCTTCGTCGTGGCGTTTGGAGGTTCTCTCCTCGGCTTCATCTTCGGCCTCCTGATCTCTCTGCTCACTCGCTGCACCAAAACATCCAGATCATCGAGCCGGGCTTCATCTTCATCCTGGGATACCTGTCCTACCTGACCGCAGAGATGCTGTCGCTGTCCGCCATCCTGTCGTAAGGAGCACACACACATGTACACCGCACACACACACACACACACACACACGCACACACAGTGACAGTGTGTGTCCTCTGCAGCATCCTGTTCTGTGGGATGTGCTGTCAGAAGTACATCAGCGCCAACATGGCAGAGAGCTCGGTCCAGACCGTCCGCTACATGATGAAGGTTCTGGCCAACGGGTCTGAGACCATCATCTTCGTGTTCCTCGGCATCTCGGCCGTCGACAGAAACCTGTGGGTGTGGAACACGGGCTTCATCCTCCTCACGCTGCTCTTCATCTTCGTCTACAGGCTCATCGGTGAGAGCTCACACCTCTCAGCTCAGGTACACGGGACACAGTGTGTGTGTGTGTTGTTACATGTGTGTGTGTTGTGCAGGTGTGTTCTTCCTCACCTGGATCCTCAACAAGTTCAGGCTGGTTCCCATCAGCTACATAGACCAGGTGATCCTGAGCTACGGTGGCCTGCGAGGGGCGGTGGCGTACGGCCTGGCCGTCATGTTGGACGAGAACAAGATCAAGGAGAAGAACCTGATGGTGAGCACCACGCTCATCGTGGTCTACTTCACCGTCATCCTGCAGGTACTTGCTCCTCCTCCTGCTCCTGTTCCTCCTCCTGCTCCTGCTCCTCCTGTTCCTCCTCCTCCTCCTGCTCCTGCTCCTCCTCCTGCTCCTCCTCCTCCTCCTCAGCTCCGTTAATTAAAGATGGCTGTTGTGTAATTGTCAGGGGATAACGATGAAGCCTCTGGTGACGTGGCTCAAAGTGAAGAGGGCAGCTATGACGGAGGTGACGCTGGTGGAGAAAGTCCAGAACAAGGTGGAGATCAAAGTGTTTGATTATTGATCTTCATTAATATTCATGTTGGATATATACGTATGATCATTTTGTCCTCTGTGTAGATTTATGTATCGTTTTATCTTCATGTTTATGGCTCCTTCTCCTGATGATCAGTACAGTTCCTGATCGATCCTTTGTCTCATCTCTAACATCTCACCTGTCTGATTCTCTCACTGTGACTCCGCCTCCTCCTGCTCTTG
The DNA here is from genome assembly GCA_019059645.1 of Caranx melampygus. Classification (NCBI taxonomy): domain Eukaryota; kingdom Metazoa; phylum Chordata; class Actinopteri; order Carangiformes; family Carangidae; genus Caranx; species Caranx melampygus. Next base: position 13,670 of record JAFELL010002085.1, read on the forward strand.
TTGCTCAGGTGTTTGATCACATGCTGGTGGCCATAGAGGACATCTCAGGACAGATTGGACACAACTACATGAGGGACAAGTAGGTGGAGACACTGGAGCTGGGAGATGTGTTGAGATTGTGTCTGAGGAAAACCTCACTGTCTCTCTGTCTCTGTCTCTCTCTCTCTCTGTCTCTGTCCCTGTCTCTCTGTCCCTGTCTCTGTCCCTGTCTCTCTGTCCCTGTCTCTCTCTCTCTCTCTCTGTCTCTGTCTCTGCAGGTGGAACCACTTTGAGGAGAAGTGGATGTCTTGGGTTCTGATGAAACCGTCTGCGAGAAAGAGCCGTGACTACGTCTTCAATGTTTTCCATCAGCTGAACCTGAAGGACGCCATGAGCTACGTAGCTGAGGTGATGATGATGATGATGATGATGATGGTGATGATGGTGGTGATGATGATGATGATGCGACAGGAAGTGATCTGTGTTGACCTCTCAGGGAGAACGTCGAGGATCTCTGGAGTTCGTCCGTAACGACACGGCGTTCGTCGACTTCAAGAAGAAGTTCGGTGACGAGTTCTCGGAGGCGATGCCCGACATCATGGCCGACATGTCGGACGACCACGGAGCCAGGTGAGAAGACACGCCCACATCTTCACAGGAGGGTTGACTGGAGCTGAGCCACAGACCTGAGATCAGCTGCATGACGCTGCCCCCTGGTGGCCTCAGGTGTCACTGCAGGTTCATCCAGCTGCTCTGTAGAGTCAGGTAACATCCTGTCTGCGTTCACCTGCAGGAGAGACCCCGTCCCCTCCATCAGTCTGGAGATGCACGAGCAGAACATGAATGGCCTGAGAGGAGCCGAGGACATCAACACACACCACCTGCTGCAGCAGCACCTGTACAAGGGCAGGAAGCAGGTGAGCTCCACTCCACATACACTGCACATACTACCATCAGTACACTGTGAGTGTCCTGGTGGGTGAGTAACTCGTCCTCTCCTCCCTCCGTCCTCCCGTCGCCCGTCCTCAGCACCGTCACAGGTACAGCCGGAGCCACTTTGATGTGAACAGAGATGAGGACGAGGTCCAGGAGATCTTCCAGAGAACCATGAGGAACCGTCTGGAGTCCTTCAAGTCTGCCAAGATGGGTGTGGCTCCTCCAAAGACCATCTCCAAACACACCAAGAAGGAGCAGCAGCAGAAGGTCAGAGGTCACCACTGATGGACACAGATAATTGTGTAACTAACATTGTAACTGATCATATTCAAATGATGGTTTGGTTCATTCCAGTAGTTTTCACAAGTTTACAGGTTTTATTTTGTTAAATCAAACAGGAAACAGGAAACAGGAAACAGGAAGTCTGTTACAAAGTACTGAGGACGGACAGTGATGTTTTTGTTCTCTGAATGATGTTCATGACGCTGTGTTTTCTCTGCAGATGTCCAACGGAAAATCAGGGGACAAAGGTAAAAGTTATTAAATCAGCTGATGAGGTTGATAAACTGATCATAAACTGATCATAAACTGATCGTAAACTGATCGTAATCTGATCGTAATCTGATCGTAATCTGATCATAAACTGATCGTAATCTGATCTTAATCTAATCTAATATTGAGAAGTTTTTTAATCCTGTTTCCTCGTCCAGACTTCGGCTTCCTGGGGGCAGATGGAGCTTCAGGCTACGAGGCGTCAGGAGGTTTGTTCCCAATGAGAGTCACCTACAGAGCTGGAGGTAACCCCCCCTTCCTCCCCCTCCCTCTGTTGTCCTGACCTTTGACCTTCCCACTGACTCTCTCTGTGCCTCCTCCAGCTGGGATCGAGAACCCGGCCTTCATGGCCGACCTGGACCCCTCGGACCCGATGCAGATCCCCCCCTGGTTGGCGGAGACGGAGATTGACACCAGCACAGTCGCCCCCTCCCAGCGAGCTCAAGTGATGTTGCCGTGGACACCCAGTAACCTGCGGCGCCTCGCCCCCCTCCGCACCAGCACCCGCTCCACCGACTCCTTCATGATGGTTGACGCCCCCCAGCAGAGAGACGGTGAGGAGCTGCTCCCTCCTCCTCCTCCTCCTCCTCCTCCTCCCAGAGACGCTGACCACCTGTAGCAGCACCTCACCCCCCCTCCACACACACACACACACAGACTGTTAATCTCTGTGCCTTGGCTCCGCCCCTCGCTCTGACATCACCACCACACACTGAGAGGCGGTGATGTCAGAGGCTCTGTAGATATTTATAGACAAATTCACATAAAATCATTTCTGATGTGAAAATTAAACTTGAACAATAAAACTGAGACTCGATGTTTGTTCATGTGTGAAGTTTGTGAGTCAGAGTGAAACTGATTATTCTGTCTGATGCTGAGGAGACCGGCGAGCAGCGTGGGGGTCAGCGCGAGGGTCAGTGTGAGGGTCAGCGTGAGGGTCAGCGCGAGGGTCAGTGTGAGGGTCAGCGTCAGGGTCAGTGTGAGGGTCAGCGTGAGGGTCAGCGTGAGGGTCACAGTGAGGGTCACAGTGAGGGTCAGCGTCAGGGTCAGCGTGAGGGTCACAGTGAGGGTCAGGGTGATGGGTCAGAGTGAAACTGATTATTCTGTCTGATGCTGAGGAGACCGGCGAGCAGCGTGGGGGTCAGCGTGAGGGTCAGCGCGAGGGTCACAGTGAGGGTCACAGTGAGGGTCAGCGTCAGGGTCAGCGTGAGGGTCACAGTGAGGGTCAGGGTGATGGGTCAGAGTGAAACTGATTATTCTGTCTGATGCTGAGGAGACCGGCGAGCAGCGTGAGGTCAGCGCGAGGGTCAGCGTGAGGGTCAGCGTCAGGGACGAATTAAAGTGATCAAACAATAAATTCCATTGATTAGTAAAAAAGAAGTTGGTCATTAGCACGTTGTAGCAGCTTCGTTATAAATAGTCCATGTGTGATGTTTCCAGATGTTTGGTGATGTGGTCCAGTAAAACCTTCTCATTCCCAGGATCCTTCAGGTAGAAGTGAGCGCCCTCCAGCATCCTGACCGTGAAGTCTCCTGAGGTCACGGCGCTCCACGCTGTCAGGAACACACACTGTTAGTGTGTGAGTGTGTGTGTGTGTGTGTGTGTGGGGGGGGTCGTCTCTCACCTTGGAGGTCATGAGTGACGTCGTCTTTTCCATCAAAACAGGTGATTGGACATGAGAGGGGCGGAGTTTCAGGTCGCTCGCAGCTGCAGGACAAACACCAACATTCACACTGTTGTAGGTTCAGAGCAGCTCAATGTGAAGCTAATGAAGCTAATGAAGCTAATGAAGCTAATGAGGCTAATGAAGCTAATGAAGCTAATGAAGCTAATGAGGCTAACGAAGCGAACGAGCGTCGACCTGTAGCTCTCCACCACGCGCAGGTCGGCCTTCAGAGCTGGCAGGAAGAGCTTCAGGACCTCAGGGTTGGACAGAAGCTCAGGAGGAGTTCCTCCAATGGACCGGAGCCACTGCAGGAAGTCCTGGTCCGACAGGTGGCTCCTCTTCACGGCGTTGATACGAGTCTCTGACTGAAACAACAACAACAACATCTGCGTCATGGTCTAACAGCTGGAGGAGGAGCCACAGGTTCAGGCCTGAGCCAGTTCCTCCGTCACTGTTACTGTGTGTAAGATAAGTGGTGTCACACACTATGATGTAACAGCATGATGAACGTCGCTGTGGCGTCACTCACATAAGGAGCAGAGGCTCCAGACAGGAACAGGTGAACCGGCTCCAGGTCATAGTTTCTCTTCAGAACGTCAGCTACAGCAAAACTGGTGAGGGCCCCGAAACTGAGAGAAGATCAGAGAGGTGAGAAGAGCCGACACGTCTCAGAACCATCAGCGACAGGCGGAGCGTGAGCTCACCTGTGGCCGAACAGAGCGAAGGGCTTCTCTCTGAGCAGCGGCAGCAGCGCGGCGACCGCCTCGTCCACCACCTGCTGCATGTGGGTGAAGAAGGGCTCCTGGGCGCGGCTCTCTCTGCCGGGGAGTCGCACCGACAGCACTGCACAACACAGGGTCACACACATGGACTCACACAGGACGCACACCACCGGCCGTCAATGACATCATCATCCAGGTGTGTCACCTTCAACGAAGCTGCTCAGGACCTTTCCCCAGCGGGCGTAGTGGATGGACCCCCCCCCCGCCCACGGGAAACAGATCAGACGAGACACAGCGTCCGCCTCCTCTGGAAACAGCTGACGACCTGCTCCATCCTGGATCACATGACCACATCAGATGCCTGTGTGTCTGTCTGTCTGTCTGCCTGTCTGTCTGTCTGCCTGCCTGTCTCTCTTTCTACCTATCTGTCTCTCTGTCTGCATGCCTGTCTCTCTGTCTGTCTGTCTCTCTCTCTGTCTGCCTGTCTGTTTCTCTGTCTGTCTCTGTCTGTCTGTCTGTCTCTCTCTGTCTGTCTGTCTCTCTGCCTGTCTGTCTGCCTGTCTGTCTCTCTGTTTCTCTGTCTGTCTGTCTCTCTGTCTGCCTGTCTGTTTCTCTCTCTGTCTGTCTGTCTGTCTCTCTGTCTGTCTGTCTCTCTGTCTGTCTGTCTGTCTGTCTGTCTGCCTGTCTGTCTCTATGTCTGTCTGTCTGCCTGTCTGTCTGTCTCTCTCTGTCTGTCTGTCTGTCTGCCTGTCTGTCATATAATACAGTATTTACACCTGGAGCCCAGGTGTGACTGACAGCTGCTCATCCTTCACTGACGTGGTTTAAGGTGGATCAGTCGCATGTGAATTCTCACCTGTGCGTTCGCTGCCGTTCCTCGGTTCCTCCTTTACCTTCTCCTGGTCCAGCAGCAGCTGCTCCTCATGTCGGACTGTGTCACTTCCTGGTTTTCTTCTTCTGTGGTGTGATGTTGGGGGCAGCAGAGACAGTGGAGGCGCCCACGGTCAGACACGACGGACAGAATGCGCCGTGTTTTCCTCGCTCTCCTCTGTCACAGTTTGATACGTGTTCCCTCTGACGTGCTGACGTACAGGTGACATCACCTGAGAGACCAGCTCACATTTCAAAACATGACGCAGGAGATCAGGGGAAAAGTTTGCAGGACGTGACGTTGTTTTCTACAGTTGGTATTTCCTGACGGGTTTCCCTCGGCCGGGGCGGGGGGGCGGGGGAAGGGGGGGGGGGGGGGCGGTCAGTCAAGTTCCACAGAGAGAGGCAGGATTACACCGGAAGTCATCCTGTCAGCGTGTCTCTAGCACTATATATGACATATGACGTGACACCCGCTGACAGCGAGGACACGGCCGAACAGCTGACAGTGATCATGTGCTAATGGTGGAACATCGATCATGGTCTGATCAATCCTGACAGTTTGATCAGACCTGACAGATTGATCAGACCTGACAGTTTGATCAGAGGAGCGATTGATAAATTCACCCTGAGAAGATCGAGGCGGTTTGTATCAGGCTGGACTGAGATAAAACAACATGTAATACAGAGTTATGATCAGTAATGCTTTTGTTTTGAAGGAGAGTTCCGGAAGTGTTGGTGTCCTTGGGAGCTTGACGTCACGAGTGGCGGGGGGCGGAGAGGTGGTGGTGGGGGGGGGGGGTGTGAAGCGCAGACTTCAGACCGGTTTCTCACCGACACCGAGGAGGACGCCGGAGCAGGAGCCTCTGATTTGAGCCCGTTGAAGACGATCACCGGACTGTGACGTTCACCCGCCGGGACGACGGACTCACCTCTGACCGGGGGAACAGTGAATCGGTGAATCGGAGTTTCCGGTCGCTGTCAGACGTTAGTGCTAAAGCTAACGGGCGCTGTTAGCTCACCGAGCGGCGCTGTCGGCGGAATTTAACGAACTCGGAGTCTCAACTGTCACGAAACGTTTCCGTCGGTGTCGGTAACATCACGGTGATCTCCTTCCTCACAGGTCCGGAGAAGGTCTACGGAGCGGAACCGGGGACGTTTGGTTCAGCTGAGCTGTCAGCCGCGGGAGCGCCGGTCCGCGGGGACAGGGACGACTTCCAGCCGAGGGGACCCCGAAGCGGCCCGGGCTCACAGCAGCTGGCGGAGCCGGGGAGCGGCAGCGGGAGCGGGGAGCGGCAGCGGGGAGCCGGAGGAGCGGCGCGTCGGACCGCAGAGAGAGTGTGAGCCCGGGCAGAAGTGACCAGCGGAGCCGGATCGTCCGGACCGAGACCTCATGAATGGAAATCGGAACAACAGGTGGGATCCCCGGACTCACGGCCGCGCGCCACCGCGCTAATGTGGCGTTCAGGTGCTTCACCGGGTTATTTTCAGACCGAGAGCGGCGCTGCACACAAGTGTGACACACTTCCAGTTTATTAGGGACACCCGGCTCAGACTAACACAGGAGGGCTCACTGTACTGAAACTAACACTCCCGTCATATGAACATGGATGACGTCATATGGGCTCAGGTGAGTGTAGAGGTGAGCCAGCAGCTGGAGCTCCTGTCGTCACGTGGACACAGGTGTTCATGTGGAGCAGCCCAGGCTTCCCTACCGAACTGACCTGGGGTCAGTGCAGCGCTCAGTGAGCCAGGACACACACACACTCACACACACACACACACACACACACACACACTGAGGGGTGTCCGTTTCTCAGCGGGTCAGCGGCTTTGGCAGTGTGTGTGTGTGTGTGTGTGTGTGTGTCCACCTCGAACAGTCCCACAGGTTTCTTTTATTCTGACGTCATTCCTTCGTGCTGTCAGAAGCAGGTGGTGATCCCGTCAGGTGTGTGTGAAGCCTGAGAGTGGCTGGCTCACCTTCAAGGAGGTGTGTGTGTGTGTGTGTGTGTCGGTTGAAGGGCAGCCTTTCACACCAGCTGCTGCCATAGTAACCCTAACTATTGAATAATGTTCAGTCAGCTGCTGCCTGCGTTAATCACCAATCAGTTGAACTTGGCAGGATGGGGGGGGGCAGTGGTGAACTGGGAGGTTGTTATGACATCACAGTGATGTCACTGGTTCGGACGGATCCTGTTTACACTCTGAGCTTGTAAAAGGTAAAGAGTGACAGAAAGACAGGTTTGAAGCTGCTTCAGGTTTACTGACGCTGACGTCCTGAACACACACCTGGACACACACCTGGACACACACCTGGACACACAGCTGGACACACACCTGGACACACACCTGACACACACCTGGACACACAGCTGAACACACACCTGGACACACACCTGGACACACAGCTGAACACACACCTGGACACACACCTGGACACACACCTGAACACACACCTGGACACACACCTGAACACACACCTGGACACACACCTGGACACACACCTGAACACACACCTGGACACACACCTGGACACACACCTGGACACACAGCTGAACATACTGCTGGACACACAGCTGACACACAGCTGGACACACACCTGGACACACACCTGGACACACAGCTGGACACACACCTGGACACACACCTGGACACACAGCTGGACACACAGCTGAACATACTGCTGGACACACACCTGAACACACACCTGGACTCAAACTGAAGTTTTAACCTCATTTTGTTTAAATAAAGCTCAAAGTGAACTTTATTCATAGAAAAGCTCTGATTGATTAGATAAAAGATTAAAATGAGCAGGAGTTTAGGTCACCACTTCAGGATCTATCCCATAATAATCCTCACCAACAGCAGGCCGTCCCTTTCCCTCTCAGTTTGTGGCGTGAACATGAAGCGGCCTGGGACCGTCGCTCGGTGCACCTGTTCCCTCCTCTGGTCGCTGTGGCAGTTGTTGTTGCCGTAGAGACACTGTAGCAACGTGGGGGTGCCGTTGCTGTGGCAACGGCACGGGGGAGGGAGGGGGTGACCTGGGACACACACACACAGCAGAGACTGGAGCGTTGTTCTGAACGGCTGATCCAGGGTCAGAGCCCGCCCTCAGACACTGTTGCCACGGTTACTGCCTCGCTCCTGCGTGTGTGTGTGTGTGTGTGTGTGTGTGCGGATCCTCTGAGTCACTTTTCTGGAAACTGTGGTTTCATGACGTCACGTGTGTTTTTTTTTCCTGAGGACTTTCCAAGTTGTCATTTTCATTTTCTGTCAGCTGGCGTCACGGTGGCGTCGGTGTGGCTCCGCCCACTTCTCCTCCGTCCAACAAAGGTCACGTCAGTCTGGAGTCGAGCTGCTCTTTATTTCAAATGTCACCCAACGCCTCAACCTTTAAACCATCGTTATCACACGTTATCAATCAGTTGATTGATCGCTGACATTCACGACCTCCTCCAGTCAGACGCCATCTGCTCTCACTCATCAGCCACTTCCTGTCTGTGGTTTGTCTGTTTCCAGCTCCAGTCGCAGTCGTGATCTTCTGTGTCTGAGCTGCGACAGGTTGCGTTCATGAATCCAGCCGATGAACGATTCATCAGAGTCTGAACTTTGTCTCAGATCAGAGAGACGGTCAGAAACAGGCTGTGTCTGAGGCTGCCTTTGTCTCGCCCTCCTGTCCACTGGAGGGCGCTGCAGAGAGCAGAGAGCGCCTGCTGCCGGAGCTACGGAGGAGCGGGAGGGTCAAAAAGAAATGATTGTAAACGAATGAATAAAGTTATAGATTCAAACACATCCAGCCTCAGGCTGCTGACAGATTCTTCTTCTTCTCCTCTTCTTCTTGCAGGAGCCGTTGGAGCCCAAGCCCTGTTCTCGTTGCCGCGGCGACCGGGCTATGGCACCCTTGGGAAGCCCATCAAGCTGCTGGCGAACTGTTTCCAGGTGGAAATCCCTAAAATCGACGTCTACCTGTACGAGGTGGACATCAAACCTGACAAATGTCCTCGCAGAGTCAACAGGTACCAGGACGTCCCCAAACCAGTGCACACCTCTAACTGGTTTGATCCGGTTTGTTTTATGACCTGGTTGTTGAGCTGGTTCTGACCGGACCTGTTGTCCCTCAGGGAGGTGGTGGACTCCATGGTCCAGCACTTCAAGGTGACCATCTTCGGAGACCGACTTCCTGTTTACGATGGGAAGAAGAGCCTCTACACGGCCAGCCCACTTCCTGTGGCCACAGCTGGAGTAAGACTCGCCCGCAGATGATGATGTCACAGAGTCACGTTTACATCATGAACGCATGTCCTGGAATCTTCCTCCTCCTCCTCCTCAGGTGGATCTGGACGTCACGCTGCCAGGTGAGGGAGGGAAGGACCGCCCCTTCAAGGTGACCATCAGGTTCGTGTCGCTGGTGAGCTGGCACATGCTGCACGAGGTCCTGACGGGCCGAGGCGTCCCAGAACTGCTGGACCTGGAGAAACCGCTCAGCACTAACCCGGTCCACGCCGTGGACGTGGTCCTCCGACACCTGCCCTCCATGAAGTGAGTCCAGACAGCTCCCACTGCGTCAGGTGACGCTCACCTGTACCAGGTATCATGGTCACTGACACGGCACTGAATTAACCATGAGCTCAGAGCTGTCGCTGGTTCTGGTCCTGAAATCTGATCTGAGGAAACCTGGAGCTACTGTACACACACACACACACACACACACCTTCATGTATTATACACACTCACACACTGAGGTGTTTCCATGAGACGTTCACTGACCATCGCGTCTAATCAGAACACTCACACTGATAAATAGACCAGAGAAGAAGGAGCTGCTGAGTCAGTGGTCAGTGACAGGTGTACCAACAGGAAGTCAAATCAGATGTGTTTCCATGGCAACGTGCAGTGTTTCCTGTCGTGTGTATGTGTCATGAGAGGAGCCGATGTGATGTAAACAAACCTGTGTGTCACCAGGTACACACCTGTGGGTCGCTCCTTCTTCTCCTCACCTGAGGGCTACGACCATCCGCTGGGCGGAGGGAGGGAGGTGTGGTTCGGTTTCCATCAGTCTGTGCGTCCGGCCATGTGGAAGATGATGCTCAACATCGACGGTGAGTGGCCCCCTCCCTCGCAGAGCCTGAGGAGAAACTGTCGGTCTGTTCTCACGCTGTCACCGTGTTGTGAATCGTTGCAGTGTCGGCGACGGCCTTTTACAAAGCCCAGCAGGTCATTCAGTTCATGTGTGAGGTCCTGGACATCCACAACATCGACGAGCAGCCCCGCCCCCTCACCGACTCCCACAGGGTCAAGTTCACCAAAGAGATCAAAGGTTCGTCTCCGCTCACTGCTCCACCTGAGGCTAGCCGTGAAGCTAACACTGAGCCAACACTCTAACACCGAAGCTAACGGAAGCTAACGCTGAAGCTAACTAATGTCCAGGCGATGTATAAAGTGAAGCCAGTGATGCAGCTCCAGTTGTTGTTGCTTCCTCCACCCCCCCGCAGGTCTGAAGGTGGAGGTGACTCACTGTGGGACCATGCGTAGGAAGTACAGAGTCTGTAACGTGACGCGTCGTCCTGCGAGTCTACAGACGTACGTCGCCGCATCAGTTTCCTCTCTGAACTCTGAACCTGGAGCTGAAGCTGCCTCTCGTTAACCAGAGCCTCGTTAACCCACAGGTTCCCCCTGCAGCTGGAGAACGGTCAGACGGTGGAGCGCACCGTGGCCCAGTACTTCAGAGAGAAGTACAACCTGCAGCTGAAGTACCCTCACCTGCCCTGTCTGCAGGTGGGCCAGGAGCAGAAGCACACCTACCTGCCCCTGGAGGTGAGGAGAACATCCATGATCGTTTATCAGAGTCAGATCAACCCCAGTGTGATGTGACCACTGTGTGTGTGTGTGTGTGTGTGTGTGTGCAGGTGTGTAACATCGTGGCCGGTCAGCGCTGCATTAAGAAGCTAACAGACAACCAGACGTCGACCATGATCAAAGCCACGGCGCGCTCTGCTCCGGACAGACAGGAGGAGATCAGCCGGCTGGTGAGAGCTCAGAGCTCAGAGAGAGAGAGCAGCTCAGTGTTCCTCGCCTGGACTCACCTCTCCTCCTCCTCTTCTTCTTCTTCTCTCAGGTGCGCAGCGCCAACTACGAGGCCGACCCTTCGTCCAGGAGTTTCAGTTCCGCGTGCGAGACGAGATGGCTCAGGTGACGGGCCGCGTCCTGCCGGCCCCCATGCTGCAGTATGGCGGCAGGGTGAGCTCTGAAACGTTTATGGTACCTTCCCTTTAAATCACATTTCATTTGCATGTGTTTCCCTGTGTGTGTGTGTGTGTGTGTGTGTGTGTGTGTGTGGCAGCAGGGTTTCCTCTTAGGTAGCTTTATGTTTCATTGATCTCCTCGTGGTGACAGGAAGTTCACAAACAACCTGTCACAAGATCTTTACAACGTGAATGTGACTCAAACATCAGCTAATAATGATAATAACTGACCTGTAGTGATGAAAAAATAAATAAATAAAGATCAGTTTGAATCAGAGAGGAAACCCTGTGATCAATGCCTCTGATTGGTTTTTGTTTCTTTCTGTTGATTTGCTGTGATTTCATTGTTTTACACACATCACGTCTGCAGACTTTTATTTTGAAAGGAATCTGTTGTATTCAATGTCTGTCATAAAAATCTGTCACATGCCTGATCCAATCAGAAGTGAGCACCACCTTAATCATCCCACCAATCACTGAGCCAATCAATAATCATTAGACTCTGATCTTGTGACCAGCTGAATGAATTTGAATCCATACATTGTCTGTGTCCATGTACTGTGTGTGTGTGTGTGTGTGTGTGTGCGCGCAGCCCCAGCAGATCAACCCTACGCTGTCGTTGCAGACCCGTACGGTGGCCACGCCCAGTCACGGCGTGTGGGACATGAGGGGGAAACAGTTCCACACAGGGGTGGAGATCAAGATGTGGGCGATCGCCTGCTTCGCCACCCAGCGACAGTGCAGGGAGGAGATCCTCAAGTGAGACACGTCATCAATCATCATCATCAGTAACCGATCACCAATAATCATCATGTTTTCACCTGAACCAGAGACGCCTGCAGTCGATCCAACGGTGACGGTGTCAGGTGTGCACAGGTGAGGCATCAACACGGTGTTGACTGACTGACTCTTCACTTCCTGTCCAGGAGCTTCACCGATCAGCTGAGGAAGATCTCAAAGGATGCTGGGATGCCGATCCAGGGTCAGCCGTGCTTCTGTAAGTACGCGCAGGGCGCCGACAGCGTGGAGCCGATGTTCCGACACCTGAAGAACACGTACGCCGGGCTGCAGCTCATCATCGTCATCCTGCCGGGGAAGACGCCCGTCTACGGTAAACCATCAGCACCTGAACGCATCACTATCAGACCCACGGGGGTCATCACCCGACCTCTGACCTCTGACCTCTGACCCACAGCCGAGGTGAAGCGGGTGGGGGACACCCTCCTAGGCATGGCCACACAGTGCGTCCAGGTGAAGAACGTGGTGAAGACGTCCCCTCAGACTCTGTCCAACCTCTGTCTCAAGATCAACGTCAAGCTGGGAGGAATCAACAACATCCTGGTCCCACACCAACGGTAAGGCCGCAAAGGCTTCTGGGTATTTGACCTCCACACACTGAAGGTCCTCTGTCGGGTCTCTGTCTCTGAGTCCACGTTGTCTCCTCTGGTCCGTCCAGACCCTCTGTGTTCCAGCAGCCCGTCATCTTCCTGGGAGCCGACGTCACTCATCCTCCAGCTGGAGACGGGAAGAAGCCGTCGATAGCAGCGGTGAGACCTCACTTCAATCAATCGATCAATCGATCGATCAGTTTTTATTCAGATAGCTCCTTTCCACAAACCAGAAACAGACAAAGTTTGTGACTCATGTTGGACCAGGAGGTCAGACGTTCTGAGTCGCTGCCTCACACCTGCTCGTCCTCCACAGGTGGTCGGCAGCATGGACGCCCACCCCAGCAGGTACTGTGCCACGGTGCGGGTCCAGAGGCCCAGGCAGGAGATCATCCAGGACCTGGCCTCCATGGTGCGAGAGCTGCTGATCCAGTTCTACAAGTCCACCCGCTACAAACCCACCAGGATCATCTTCTACAGGGACGGAGTGTCAGAGGGACAGTTCAGACAGGTGACCCCCCCCCTCCTCCTCCTCCTCCTGTAACATTGTGTGTGTGTGTGAGCGCTGACCCAGGTGTGTGTGTGTGTGTGTGTGTGCAGGTGCTGTACTACGAGCTGCTGGCCATCAGAGAGGCCTGCATCAGTCTGGAGAAGGAGTACCAGCCGGGCATCACCTACATCGTCGTCCAGAAACGGCACCACACGCGTCTGTTCTGCGCAGATCGGAACGAGCGGGTCGGCGCCTCACACACACACACACACACGTCTGACAGAGCCTCACACACACGTCTGACAGCGCCTCACACATGATTGACAGGTGCGTGTCAGGGTTACGGCTCGTCACCAGCTCGTCTCTCCGTGTGTCTCTGGCAGGTTGGACGGAGTGGAAACATTCCTGCCGGCACCACGGTGGACACGGACATCACACACCCCTATGAGTTCGACTTCTACCTGTGCAGTCATGCTGGCATCCAGGTGAGGGGGGGTGATGATGTCACTGAAAAGGAGTTACTGTGACTTTGATCCCACTTGTATCATGATGATGATGATGATGATGATGATGATGATGATGATGATGATGATACCTGTCTTTAACTGAGGTCACAAAATGCTTCACAAAACATAAGAACAACTAAATTAAAGGTCATTGTCCTGTCGTCATGGAGACCAGGTCACTAATACCCCCCCCCCCCCCCCAGGGTACGAGTCGACCATCTCACTATCACGTTCTGTGGGATGACAACTGTTTCACTGCTGATGAGTTCCAGCTGCTCACCTACCAGCTGTGCCACACCTACGTCCGCTGCACGCGCTCCGTCTCCATCCCAGCACCGGCCTACTACGCCCACCTGGTGGCGTTCCGTGCCCGTTACCACCTGGTGGACAAGGAGCACGACAGGTGGGGAGGAGGTTCATTTATCACCTTGATGAGCTGCTCCTCTTCTCTTCACACGTCACATCCACTGAAAACATTCGCTCGCATCATTTATGTTTGTCCAGCAGTGAATCTGACCAGTTGTTGTTTTGAGTGCACTTCCCTGTGTGGCCCCCGGGGGCCCCGGCCTGACTGCTGTGTGTTATTGTTGACAGTGCGGAGGGCAGCCATGTCTCGGGTCAGAGTAACGGCAGGGACCCTCAGGCTCTGGCCAAGGCCGTTCAGATCCACCACGACACACTGAGGACCATGTACTTTGCCTGAAGCCCCGCCCCCAGCCCCACCCCCTCCCCCACCTGGGCTGCTTTGGCCACTGGAGCTGGACGGTGACGCCGGCAGCTACTGAGGACGACCAGAGCCAGAGTGGGAGGAGCTACAGCCACCTTATGCAATTTGAAACCAGCCAATAGTTTGTGAGCTCCGCCCCCTGACATCACATCCTGCTCTACGTTTCCTCCTGAAATCTCCAACAACTCTCTCTCTTGAGTGTGTGTGTGTGTGTGTGTGTGTGTGTGTGTGTGTTTAAACGTAGTGGGAATAAGAACTGCGTGAGCAGCAACCAATCAGAACCAGCGAGGACCCGGACGGTTCTGGTTCCTGTCGTCCACGGTTTTTACCTGTTCGTCTGTCTGTGTCTTTCAGTGTTTTGTCTGGTCACCATGACAACCTGTTAGCAGAGCACACCTGCCTTTCACGGTCACTCCCGTGTCCGTATAAGACGACGGCTCCTCGGTCCTCAGTTGTCCCACAGACACTGAATGCAACCTTCCCTTTTTTTTTTAAAGCAACCGTTTGTTTTTAACTCGGCAAAGATCAGAGAGGAGGAGGAGGAGGAGGAGGAGGAGGAGGAGGAGCATCAGTCTGATGTTTACAGGTGAGCTCTGGGTGATGATGATGATGAGGAAGAGGAAGAGGAGGGATGGACAGTATTTGAGCTGATGAAGGATCAGTGACGTGAACAAAGTGCCTCATGTAGAAACTGAACTGATCTGAGAACAGCTGAGTCTGAACGTTTCTATGGAACAGCAGCTCACACACTCTTTATGCAACCAGAATCACAACAATATGGCCGTTGCCATGGTAACAGACTGCATCGCTCTGACCTGGATGTTATTGTTCAGTGTTTCAGTGACATGTAGACGAAGCTTCACTTTTCATCTCTAGGACCAAACCAATGTGCCTGGTCAGAGGTCAGAGGTCAGAGTGGAGGATGTTTTGGGGGGGGGGGGGTCGTGGTGCCGACTGTTGTCCACGACAACCTGAGCTGCTACAACAAACACGAGTTTAACGTGACATCACTGTGACGACGTCTTCACTGCACTGATCTCTGGTCAGATTGTCTCTGCTCGTCTGCGTGTCGTCATGGTGACACTGTTTCTGACTCTCTGACATCACCAGCATTCGATTTCCGTGGAGAGCGGTCGTAGGAGTCGTGGGTGTGTCGGATGAGAGGATGAGAACCTCATGATGTCATAATGATGATGATGATAAACCCTCCTCTGTGATGTGGAGAGCGCCTTATTGTGAAAATCCCTTTCCTGTTCTGACGCCACCCCCTGAAAGAAAACGCACCTGTGGCCTCAGATCTCATTTGTATTGTTTTTTCTAACGAAGTCCTGGACGGGTGGCGATCACGCCGCCTGCTCCGCCCTCCAGAGCTGATGATGCAATACTTTGATGATGAAGTGACATGTTTGCTGCTTCGTGGAGACTGTTGATGGTTGTGTTGTCGTGGCGATGAACCATCACCCCCCCCCCCCCATTGTATCGTCTCAGAAGTGAAAGACTTTTCTTGTAAAGGGTCGGGTGTCTGATAGGAGGAGGAGGAGGAGGAAGGTGAGGAGGAGGAGGAGGAGGAGGAAGAGAGGAGGAGGAGGAGGAGGAGAGGAGGAGGAGGAGATTTCCTGTCACTGACTCAGTGCCTTTTCTGATGGTGCTCAAGTTTATACTCATCCATGACAATACTGTAAGGTGTGTGTGTGTCTGTGTGTGTGTGTGTGTGTGTGTGTGTGTGTGTGTGTGTGTCTGTGTCTGTGTGTGTGTGTCTGTGTGTGTGTGTGTGTGTGTGTCTGTGTCTGTGTGTGTGTGTGTGTGTGTGTGTGTCTGTGTGTGTGTGTGTGGGTGTGTGTGTGTGTGTCTGTGTGTGTGTGTGTGTGTGTGTGTGTGTGTGTGTGTGTGTGTGTGTGTGTGTGTCTGTGTGTGTGTGAGAGTGTATGTGTGTGTGTGTGTGTGTGTGTGTGTGTGTGTGTGTGTGCCTAATTATGCCAAGAACACAGCTGATGCAGGACGGATCAGTTGAGTGCGTGTGGTTTGAAGCACAAACACAAACTCTGTTGTTTATTAGTGAAGCAGAAGTTATGTAGCATATTTATTTATGTCTCTCTGTCTCTGTCTGTCTCTGTCTCTGTCTCTCTCTCTGTCTCTGTCTCTCTCTCTCTCTGTCTCTGTCTCTCTCTCTCTGTCTCTCTCTCTCTCTCTGTCTCTGTCTCTCTCTCTCTGTCTCTCTCTCTCTCTCTGTCTCTCTCTCTCTGTCTCTCTCTCTCTCTCTGTCTCTCTCTCTCTGTCTGTCTCTGTCTCTCTCTGTCTGTCTCTCTCTCTCTGTCTCTCTCTCTCTGTCTCTCTCTCTCTCGCAGCAATAATGAAACAATCAGTCTTTCTGTCCTCTCCCTCCATGACAGTGAGAGACTGTCTCACCCTGTTTGTTTGTTTGTTTGTTCTTCTTCTAATGTGAAACGCTGTCGTTTACAGACCCCCCCCCCCCCCCCCCATGATCACGTGTCTGTCTCATATCAGGACTGACTCAGAGTTTGTACCTTCGTGTGTTTGCACCTCTTTATGAAATGATGTCACTTTTAGAACACTGTTTGTTTTGACGTCTTCACACTCGTCTGCTCGTGCGTCGAGCCTTTTACGCTGTCGTCTGTTTCATTTTGGAATAAAGTCTGTATGAAACATGTGG
This sequence comes from Caranx melampygus, assembly GCA_019059645.1. Classification (NCBI taxonomy): domain Eukaryota; kingdom Metazoa; phylum Chordata; class Actinopteri; order Carangiformes; family Carangidae; genus Caranx; species Caranx melampygus. Next base: position 30,419 of record JAFELL010002085.1, read on the forward strand.
GTTTGTTGTTTGTTGCTCTGACCTCATCCATCAGGGGGCGTTAACACAGACACACCTGAACCTCTTTGACCCTGTGATGAACTGCTGCTGGACTCAGGACCGAACACATGAGTGAGACCTGGCAGCAGGAAGTCACCTGTGTACCTGCCCCACCTCCAGCAGCGGTGACAGGAAATGGCTGCCGCTCTTATCAGTATGTACACTTCCTGTCTGAGCTCATGACTCCTTATTAACTCTGCAGCCACAGTCTCCACTTCCTCCTCGTGTTCTCTAACGTCCTCAGGTTTAATTGCTTTGTCTCTGATTAAACAGAAACGTGTTTGACAGGACGTCCTTCCCGTTTCATCTGGGTCAAAGGTCAAACTAGGTTCATGTGATGATACACAGATGATACACATGATATACAGATTAAAACAGATCTGAGGTCAGTGTTGGGACTGTCTACCGAGCAGAAGGCGAACTCTGATCATGCTAAAGGCTAGCCTGCTAAGCTAGGCTAGTGAGTTTTCTTCTTCATGGTTGAAGTTCAGCTCCTGTCGCGGTCTGACGTCTGCGTCTTTACGGTGTCAAAGAGAAGAACAGAGGAAAACTACATCCAGTTGTTTTGTGACATTTTCTCCTCGTCATTGGTCACCATGGAGACGCAGCCATCAGCCGTTGGGTTTCAGTCTCTGATGGTCACACTGTGTTGGTCAGAGCCGGAGGAGACTCATGGTTCCTCTGATGCTCTGACGTGACTGATTATTAACAAGTGACCAGGGCGGAGGCTCCGGTTTGTAATGAAGCAGGCTGCGGCTCAGTGTTGGCGCTGTGTTCATGCTTTATGACAGTGAGCAGCAGCAGCAGGTGTAAACACATCACCTGCCGTTAAACACCAAAGACGTGAGGTTCACACAGACACAGAGCAGCAGACAGAGACAGGAATAATACAGTTGATATATTTACTGTCTTTCAGCTCTGGAGCAAACGCCCCCTGGAGCAGGGTCAGGCCGTCTGTTCAGGCCCAGCTGTCCGTCTGTTCCTCAGGGACGAGCCGCTTCCTGGTGTCTTTGGGACTTGGGGGGTCTCTGCTGAGGACGGTGAGGAGCCCCCCCACACCTGAGGATGTGCAGCTTGGCCATGATGCTCCTGCAGCAGGTGCTCAACATGCTCCTGACGGCCGCCGACGAGAAGTAGAAGATGAAGGGGTCCAGACAGGCGTTGAAGGTGCTGGAGAGCAGCGCCACGTTCCTCCACTCCTCGCTGTCCTGCCGGACGAACCCCACCACGTGGGAGGCGTTGTAGGGCCCGAAGCAGACGGCGAACACCAGCAGCGTGCCGAGGGCCAGGCCGATGGCGCGCAGCCTCCGCCGCCGGCCGATGTTTGGGAGACGCGAGAGGATGAGGATGAAGTTGACGTAGCAGAAGCAGCAGATGATGAAGGGGATGCAGAAGAGGACGAGGAAGAGCTCCAGGCGGAACGGCAGCAGGATGTCCAGCTCGTCCTCAGTGAAGTTCAGGTAGCAGGTGGGTGGAGGAGGGGCGGGGCTGCTGCCGTCACCTTCGGCACCTTTCCCCCACTGCACGTAGGGGATGATGTAGACGATGCTGAGGTTCATGGAGGTCACCACCCAGAAGACCAGGCTGGCCAGCGCGGCGTAGCGAGGCCTGCGACACAGGGAGTACCTGAGGGGGTAGGCCACGCCCAGGTAGCGCTCCACGCTGACGGCGGTGAGCAGCAGCGTGCTGTTGTAGATGGTGACGTAGAAGATGAAGCCGGTGAAGGGACACAGGGGGAAGGGCAGCACCCAGGCCATGCGGTCCCAGGCCTCCTTCATCTTGAAGGGCAGGAAGGCGAGGAAGATGAGGTCGGAGATGGTGAGGTTGAGGAGGAGGACGTCGATGGGCGTGGCCCGGCGCTTCACCTTCCGGCAGAAGGTGCAGAAGGCCAGGACATTGGCGGGAACGCCCATCAGGAAGGTGACGATGTAGACGGACAGCAGCAGGTGAGAGCACAGCATGATGGCTGCTCAGAGCGACGATGGAGGACGGAGCTGAGACACTGGACCAAAGACACGCACACACACTGAGGATCAATAACATCAATCAGTTATCGATTATCAAGTCTGGGCTTCGACAGTGCTTTGAGCCTCAGGGCCACCGTACGTTCAGACCTTCAGATCATTAGCTCATGATCCTCAGAGGAGGAACATCTGTCACCTCTCCTGCAGCGCCACCTTCAGGCTCAGTCTGTTAGAAACCTGACGATGTTCAAACCAGTCAGACAACTCATCCACCCACCCACCCACACATCCACCCATCCATCCACCCATCCATCCACCCACTCATCCACCCACCCATCCACCCACCCACCCACACATCCACCATCCACTCATCCACCCACCCATCCACTCATCCATCCATCCATCCACTCATCCACCCATCCATCCATCCATCCATCCATCCATCCACCCACTCATCCATCCACCCATCCACTCATCCACCCATCCATCCACTCATCCACCCATCCACCCACCCATCCATCCATCCACTCATTCATCCACCCATCCATCCACCATTACATCTTGTAATAAGACGCTGCATCAATCACAGTTGATGTGTGATTCAGAGTCATGTGATCATATGACCCCATCAGATGTCCCTGCTCCAGGAGTCAACAGGTGAAGCCCTCTGTAGGTGTAGGTGTAGGACTCACCTGTGTCGGCGGCGGCTCTACATCCCTGTGTGTGAGTCCTGGTGGAGCTGCAGGGCTCCGGCTGTGTCAGCTACGCCTCCTGAAGCTCACACTGTTTGATCAGAGTCTCAGAGCTGCTCTTAATATGCATCCACGTCTGCAGCTGCAGCTGCAGCGGAAATTTAATCAACTCCTGAACGAAGCCTTTGTTCTCCGCTCTGCAAACATCAGCAGCAGCACATCATCTCCCGGCAACTGGTCAGGACGCGCGGTGCAGGTGGAGCGTCACATGAACTTTCTGTGAGACTTGACAGAGACAAAGAGAAAGTTTGGTCAGAGGATGGGGACTCCATCAGGGTGCAGCGGCCACCAGGGGGCAGCACCTGGGGTCACAGCTGTGGATCACACCTTCATTCAGTGTCCACCCTCTGTCAGTTTAAATGTGAGTGACTTTAACACAGTGTGTCACCTGTCACCTGTCACCTGACCCTGTCACCTGTCACCTGACCCTGTCACCTGTCACCTGACCCTGTCACCTGTCACCTGACCCTGTCACCTGTCACCTGACCCTGTCACCTGACCCTGTCACCTGTCACCTGACCCTGTCACCTGACCCTGTCACCTGTCACCTGACCCTGTCACCTGTCACCTGACCCTGTCACCTGTCACCTGTCACCTGACCCTGTCACCTGTCACCTGACTCTGTCACCTGACCCTGTCACCTGACCCTGTCACCTGTCACCTGTCACCTGTGTCACCTGACCCTGTCACCTGTCACCTGACCCTGTCACCTGACCCTGTTCCAGCGGTTTGTATAGGGTGGATGAAACCTGGCAACCCTGACCACGAGCCCCTGTTTCAACTTGTAAACAACAACAACAACAACAACGTGAGGTATTTTGTTTAGGACGTTTCTCTTCTGTTGACGACTGTGTTGTCATGGTAACAGCTGTTAACTGTTGACAGTCTTGTTTTGTGTTTTAATCGGAGGAGGAGAAACACTTTGATGCAGCTCTGTTCCCATATGATGGATTTACGTTTTTATCGGTCCAACCTGGCAACCCTGCCCACTCTGTAAACAACAACTAAACTGAATCATTCAGATCAAACGTCACATTCGTGATTCTCTCCTGTTGTTTTTCGTAGGAAGCAAACCGGACGTTTTCCTCCGTGTACTTCCGTTTTAACGCGTTGCCACGGTGACCGCCCCGCCCCCTCGGTGTGCTCACACGGTAACGAGCCGCCGCTGCTTCGCCTTCATTAACGTGTCGTAGTTTTGCTGTCGCAGTCGCAGCTGAAGCCGCCGCCGCCGCCGCCGCGTTCATGGCGCATTACAGAGTGAGTGAGTCTCCGCTTCTGCCGCGTGCCTGTTCACAGCCTCACGGTACTCTGTGCTGGTTCCGCCAAGTGTTTGCTAACTGTGTAGCATCGTAGCACTGTGAAGCTAGGCCGTGAACGCACCACGACCGTGCTCTGTGTGTGTGTGTGTGTGTGTGTGTGAGTTGTTGGGTCGTTTATAAAGTCGGTGAAGTCGGTTTTACCTCCTGCCGGTGGTTCACTCTGTCCCGGTGTTTGGTTTCAGGCCTCGGAGTCGAAGCGGGAACAGTTCCGGAGATACCTGGAGAAGTCCGGAGTCCTCGACACCTTAACGAGCGGTGCGTTCAGCTGCGGCTCGGAGACCTCAGTACAGCTGAGGACCGACCGCTCACAGTGAATGATAACCGAGCTTCGCTGTGCTGTTTAATAACTGTCTGTTTCTCTTCAGTCTTAGTGGCACTCTATGAGGAGGGCGACAAACCGAACAACGCCCTGGAGTATCCTTCCGCTCTGTCTGTAGGTGTTTGGGCAGGTGAGGTGACAGGATGCAGTCAGATCGGTGATGAGACACCTGGTGATGAGGTGATGACACACCTGGTAATATGTGGTTAAATGCTCTTACGAGTGTCAGGTGTGACAGACTGGACATGAGGTGATGCTACAAAGACTTCAGTCCATTTAAATCAGAGTTAAATGTACAACACACACACACACACACACACACACACACACACAGGGTAGCAAGAGTATAAATGAAGAAACAAGAGCGTGTACAGATGAATGAACGGATCAGTTCACAACCATTTGTTTTATTGATTCCTCTGTATATTTACATGTCTGTTCATCGGAGCGTTTCTACGTTTCTAACCGCGTGTGTTCAGGTGGATTTTAACACCTGTCAACGGCCTGTCATCCTGACCTGCTCTGTTAGAAAACACATTAACTTCTGCTGTGTAAATAAAATGGTGACCTCACAGTGTTGTTTCACCGAGCCTGCGGCTGTCGTGACCTTTAACCTCCTGCACAGCTTCATAAAGCTTCACCTGGGAGCAGCCGGTCCGGAGCCGGCCGACACCGAGGCTCTTCGCATGGAGCTGTCTGATCTTCAGCTGAAGTGCAACCTGCTGATGGAGGAGAACAAGGAGCTGAGGAACAGGGTGAGGAGCCGCTCAGGTGTTTCTCCAGCCTCTGTGAGTGTCTGTGACCTCTGACCTCTGACCTCTGCCTTCATGTGGTTTTGCAGCTGATGCAGTACGAGCCGTCGCCTGAGGAGGGAGCCACTGAGTAGAGAAGAGTTTTTTGTTACTGCTGTTAAAAGAGAGAAAAGGTGAAAGAAGGTTTTTGTAGACTGTAAATATTTATTCCATGTTGGTGTTTTTACAGTGAAAATGAATTCACTGTTAACTTTCGTTTGGAAACAAGAAGAAACTTTTACTTTGTCAAAATAAAAATGTTTTCCAGCATCATGTCGTCGTGGTCGTGAGTCTTTTACTGACGCGCAGTGACCTGAGTCACCGGCACCAGCTCAACAGTTACAAAAACAATGATCTGATTTAAAAACAGTGGTTCAGAGGCCTGACGTGTTCACGTTCATGTTGACGAAGCAGCTCGGACATTTTCCACTGATGCTGATTTAATGGTTGTGTAACAGGTTTATTGATCGGTTTGCGGCCCCCAGTCACTCAGAACTGTTCCATGTCAACCGGATCATTACAGTCCGTCCTCATCTGGACTCATGTGGCTGCTGCTGTACGTCACTGCAGGCTCAGGTGTGACACCTCAGTCTGTCTCTGAGCTCGTTTTAAATATGGCCGACAAGGCGTCAGAGCTGGAAATACAGTGTGAAGAACCTCAAAACAGACTAAAACCAGAACCTGGTCCAAACGTGACTTCTGCTCCTGCTGTGAGTCTGTGTGAGTCACTTTATATCTGCAGGTCTGTGGGGGCTCGCCTGCTGCTGGAGCTGCTGGCCGCCGACACCCTGCGGTTGGGGGAGGAGGCCGTGGGGCTGGTGCTCTCTCTGCTGTGTCGGGACACGGAGCTGAGCTCTCCTGCAGAGTCCGGGCTGTGGGACCCGCTCGGCCTCTTGATGTCGGACCTGGACAGGACCCGGGTCCTGGGCCCCACGCAGCTGCTGCGCAGCTTCATGCTGCTGTTGTTGCCGTGGTACGAGTCCCCGTGGTACGAGTCCCCGTTGTCCGAGCCGTTGCTCTCCACCACCGTGGAGCAGTTCCAGGGGGGGCTGACCCTTCGGGACTTCCTGGCTATCCCTGACAGCGTGGTGCAGGAGGAGGTGTCGGCCATGGGGAGGGTGGGGTACTCGGAGGCGGCACACTCGTGGTGGGGGGACAACTGCTCCTCTGGTTCCTCCTGTTTGTCAGCGGGGGGTGAGCGGGTCTCACTGCTGGTGTTGTTGGAGTTGCTGTTCTGCTCCGTGGGGCTCGGCACCCCCTCCTTACCGTCCTTGCGTGTGTCCGGTTTTGCCCCGGGGTCGCCCTGTATGGGCATGAAGGCGGAGGAGGCGTTGAGGAGGGGGTAGTTGGGACCGTTGCCCTGCTTCTCCAGCAGCAGCGTGTAGCCGCTGGGGGCAGTGGGGATGGTGGTCTTACCTCCCACAGAGGTTCCTGTGCAAACCTGATGCACAACCGAGTTCTTCTTGGACTTGTTGACGTAGTAATCGTCGAGGTCGTCCTTCAGGTGGGGGTAGTAGTCCAGGATACCCTTCTTCAGCTTCTTGTAGCCCAGGTGCATGATCTCCAGGAGGCTGAGGGACAGCGAGATGCTGGCGATGGCCTGCATGAACATCATGAAGACGGTCTTCTCCGTGGGTCTGGAGACGAAGCAGTCCACCACGTTGGGACACGGCTCCCGCTCACACTTGTAGAGCGGGCTGAGCCGGTGTCCGTACAGGATGAACTGACCCATCATGAAGCTGACTTCCACCACAGAGCGGGTGACGATGTGGGCCACGTAGGTGCAGAGCAGAGACCCTCTGAGCGGAGCCTTGTTGAGCTTCCCCTGCTCCAGCTGCCTCATCTCCTTCTCGATCCTCCTCCTCACCTCGGCCAGCTCCACGTCCACCGCATCCAGCTCCCGACGCAGAGCCACCTTCTTGCAGTGGCGCTCCTTCTCCAGCGCTCGCAGCTGGTAGATGGCATGACCCATGTAGACCAGGGAGGGCGAGGACACGAAGATGACCTGCAGCACCCAGTACCTGATGAGGGAGATGGGGAAGGCCTGGTCGTAGCAGACGTTCCTGCAGCCGGGCTGCTCCGTGTTGCAGATAAAGTCGGACTGCTCGTCGTTCCACACATCCTCTGCGGCGACGCCCAGAACCAGCATCCGGAAGATGAAGAGGATGGTGAGCCAGATCTTCCCCACCATGGTGGAGTGGATATGGACCTCCTCCAAGATCCCACCCAGGAAGTTCCAGTCTCCCATGGTTGTCTCACTTCAGCTGAGCTGTGACCACAGAGAAGTGCACAGTGTGATTTTACTGATCAATATGTTCTTACACATCTAAACAGGTTCGTGAGGACTCAGTCACAGCTGAAGGTCAAGGGTCAGTAACTCTTTGAACAGGTGACAGTGAGCAGACGCACCTGCTCTGTTCACTGACACTGATTCATGTCACTACTACACTTTTGAATCAAGAGCTTTGATCTTTTTAGTTTCAGTCTTTGCGCTTGGTGAAGCTGAGCTCAGCAGATTATTATGTTACTCAGCAAAAATGTAACAGAGACACAGATCAGCTCATCATCTCCACCTGGTGCCTTGTGATGCTTTGATGCTGATACATGATCTGTAACACAGAAGCAGTCACACACTGGTAGAAATGCTGAGCTCCTGATCTGAGTGGTCACTTCACATGGTTTGAAGATGTGACTGATCACAGATATTAATCAATAATTGAAGTTAATCACTGCACAGTAACGTTTTCTAACACTGAACATGTGTCTCGCTGTAACAGATGATTCACTCCTACAAAAGCCAGACGTTCGAGTTAAAGTGAGAGACTCACCCTCCATGGTGGGTTTGAGGTGCACTGGGCCGTTCTGCTGCTGCCGGGCTTCGTCCTACAGACTCATCTTCACTCCCTTCATCCTGCTGGACACAGTCACTGCTGCTCTGAACTGGACCGACACTAATCCTCCACCAGCTCTGCTCGTTTAACAACTTATAGCCTGTGAGGGCGAAACGATCGATGCAGCAGCCCAGCGCAGTGAGGACACACTGTCAGCTCCACCAGTCATCAGGGGGTAACTGGGCTGTGGCCAGTTTGTGTCGACTCACAGGAAACTGAACTGGTTTGATCCTTTAGACTCATCCAGGACATGACTGGTTCACTGACTGGTTCACTGACTGGTCTGTGGTGCTGGTCCATGTCCTTTAGTTCTGTCCTTTTCTTTACTTTTTTCCTGTTTCCCTCATTTGCGCCTAATTACGTAACCTGATGATTGACATCTGTCAATCACCCCCCCCCTCTTTGTTCTTCAGATTGAAACCAGAGCAGGCGGTCTGTGGCGAACTTCAAAGAGAAGTAAAACACAGTGAGCACAAATAAAAAGTTAAATCACCTGCAGTTTATTGACAGATTTTGGTTGACAGGTGAGGTCCCGCACCCAATCAAATAGGTACAGGTGTGCGCGTCACATGAAGCCCTGAATGCCTGTGAGCGCGGGGGCTTAATTTACCCAGAGTTCATTGCACCACAGTCCCACTTCAGTCCAAGCTGAAGACTGTGTATTAAAAGCTAAACCTGCTCTGAACAACAGATGAATTCAGACTCTGCTCGTTTGTACAGTGTTTCTGTTTGTGCTTTACTCACGCACCGCCCTCACATCACTTCCGGTAACCGCTAGCTAGCAGAGCTAACAGGCTAACTCATTTTACAACAGAGTCCCGATCCCGAACTAAACCTGCGGACTTTAGTTACCATGGAGCCGAGCGGCAAACGCCAACAAGCTCCGCCCCGTTTACCATGTTTGGATTAGCGCGCGCATTCGGTGGTGACAAGATGGCGGTCACTCTGAGCCTGAAAACAGCTCCACAGAAACCTGAGGTTTTTTAAATTTACACTCTGAACATCAACTTTCGAATAAAGTCTATGTTACAACAGTGAGCTCAGACCAATGACTGTGGCTGGAGAGTTGATATACAACAGAGCACTGGGACTCTGCCTCTCAGGTGACGTAATGACCGTCGATTAACGTCACATTAACGGCCCCTTTACACATTAAACTGTGACAAACTTTGATGAATTTATTCCCAGAAATAACGTTTAAATGAAGTAATGACCAGGAGCCTGAACACAGCAGCACACCTCAGGTCGTCTGGAAAACGTTCATGTTGCTTAGCAACCAGGCAGCGGTTGGTGATGTTTGATTTCCATCACTAAGCAACGTTTAACTCTGACAACGACCACTTCACTTCTCCAGGAAACACACGCAAAGTCCCTGCTGATTAAAAACTAATAGAACTGATTAATTATAGTTAAAGTACAGTGATCAATGGGGACCCGTCCAGTCAGGGTTAATGCTAAGCTAACACTCCCTCAGTGCTTTGTGTTCCTCCTCCCGTCTCTTATGTAAACTGCTGTGAACACATGACTTGATCTCAAACTGACCTCTGGATTAACACCAGGATGTGACAACGACTCAGATGGCGAAGTGAATTCTCAAAGCGACAGGTCGGAGTGCGTTATCAGTTTTAGGTAATTAATATTCACTGATCAGTTTTTATTCATAGACATTGATCCAACTCAGCAGTCTCTGTTACCTGATGAAACCGTTCATTAACAGCAGCAACTGAGCCACAGGTCAGAGGCTCTAACTGGAGGTCATCTGACCTTACTGATACATCAGACAATGTGATCAGGCTTTTTTCCCATCATGCATTTCATTAATATTATTAGTGCTATGATCTTTGCACCGTTGAGTATCTGTAACAAACGCTGTGATCAAACTCTGCTCTTCTTTATAAAGTGACTCTGTGTTCAAACTGTACTCGTCTGATCAATGTTATTATTCAATACACTGATCAATGAGACACGTCCCATTTCATCCATGGCTGCGTCCTCACTGTCAGTCTCATCTCACTTTCTGTTCCATTAACAGGAAATCGATGGATGGGGTTGGACCGACTCACTGCTGCTGCTCTGTTTTCTGGGGGGGGGGGGGCAGGCGGCAGGAGGAGGAGGAGCTGCTTTGGTTGATTGACAGCTGCTAAGTGACAAAGTGAAGCCACTCGTTTGTTTTTACTGAACATTTTCTATTTATTACTCAAAATAACAGTTTGTTCTTCTAGCGACAGAAGATCAGAGGATAAAACATGCAGTGATTGAGAAAATCTGATCAGTGGTGTAAACACAAACGTGTGCTCCTCTGCTCAGAGGCCGTGTCTGAAGAAAAGTTCCAATATGAAATACGTTTAGATTAAAAAGGTCCAATCTGACAAAACACCACCAAATTAAAACGAGTCAATCAACAGTTCAACAGTTTGTGGTTAAAGTCGACAACATTTTAACACTTGGACAGAACCACAGCAGCGTCTCTGTGACTTTAACTACAACCACAGGCCTCACAGATATTCATCTGAAGTCAGTGAACGCCACGCAGCAGCACCACCTGATCAATCATGTGCAGCTGCTGTGATCTGATCTGAGTTCAGCAGTTAGAGACAGAGAGAGCTGCTCTGGACGCTTCCTTTTAAAATACTGAACGTCCTCTCTTTTTGCAGAAACAGGTGCATAGGGTTTAGAAAACAAAGTCATCAGTAACCGTTATAAAAAAAAAGACTCTTCCTGCTGACGACACTGAACACAGAAACTGCTGAGTCATGTTCCATCAGGACACATCACCAACATCACTTTAGAAAAACAAGCAGAGGACCAGCGTCGCCTCCCACCAACCATTCAGTGGACAATACATTCAGGTCAAACACTCCATCTGACTCGACGACGGGTCGGAGGGGGGGCGGGGACTAGCTAGCGTCCCCCTGACTTGCGTCCGGCCCAGGACCGGGACCGGGACCGGGAACGAGAGCGAGACCGGGATGCAGACCGGGACCCAGAGGGGGAGTGTGTCCGTCGCACTTCCTCCTCGGTGTAGTGGGAGGTTGACGGCGGGTTGACGGGTTCATGTGGAGACGTGGACCTGGAGCGGGATCTGGATCTGCCTCTGGACTCTCTCCGAGGCCTCTGCCGGTACCTGAGGACAGAGGACAGGCTGAGACTGCAGGATAAAGACGCTGTGGTCACATGACTTTTTCTAGACAATGTATGAAGCTACAGTCTTCTACAGTGTTGCATTATTAACAGCGGAAAGTCCCACAGTCCTCGGGGACAGTGAACGCCTCCTGCACCAGTCAGTGACCACTGAGTGTAAACAGAGGTTGTACCTGTCGTCCTCACGGCTCCTGCTCCGCCCCCTTCCATACACCCGTCCACGAGACCTGAGGACAAACAGGAAGTTACTTCAGTCTGAACCTAGTGGCTGTTAAAGAGGTTCTGCTGCTGAAGGTCAGAGGTCAGAGGTCAGAGAAGGTCAGTGGGTGTCAGTAAGGGTCAGCAGGTCGGAGGTCAGCGGGGGCGGTCACTCACTCTCGAGGACTCTCCGACCGTCTGCGGCGGCGCTCATACGATGGGCTGCGTGACCTGTATCTGTCGTAGCTGCGGCTGCGTGATCGGCGGCGGCGTCCGTCTCGGTCGTAGTCGTCGTATCGAGAGGATCGGCCCGGAGAGTGGCGCTCCTTCGCCTTCATCTGGTTCGGTGCTGAGGAGGAAGTTCAGAGTCAAAGTCTACTCAGCTGGTTCTCCCTCTGAGACATGACTGTGCAAAATCATTTTACCAATGGAAATTTCAAAGGGCAGCCATTTTCCAACATGGCCGCCATGTTCAGCGCAGGAAACTAAACCTATAACAGACAAAGATAGAAGAGAGTAAGAGTAAAAACGTCGGCCATGTTGGCTACTCACTCTTCCGGTCTCCCTGGGCAAACTGGATCTCGATCTGGCGGCCGCAGACCCACTTCCTGTCCAGACTGTGGAGCGCGTCCTCTGCGTCGCGAACATCCTCAAACATGCTGAGTGGTTAAGGTTTGACTCTTGTGTTTGATCAGTGTTTCACTCTCAATAAACAGGAACATGAATAAACGAACTCCACTGTTGCACCAGTGAACCTCTTCTACGTCTCTTCATTAGCTCAGCGTCCACTCAGAGGAGGACTCTCTGATTCAGCGTAAGACAGACGGACATCAACAGACAGGAGAGACGCTCAGCAGATTAAAGGTGGAGGGACGTGTGTGTGAGGATCAGGACAGGAAATCAACAAACACAGACACGTTCTGGCTCAGAATTAAAGGTCGCCTCCGGTCACGTGTGTGTCGTGTCACGCTGGCGGCTTGGTCTTGGGAGGATACAAAATAATTCAGACTCGTTACCTTTGCTTGACTTTGAACTTCATCTTGATCTTTACACTCTTTAATCGACTCCCACAGAGACTCGGGTTTCCTGCTTGACTCTTAAACCTCTTTTCTTTGCCCCATTCTTTGCCGTCATTTCCAAGCTTTGTCTCCGTGCCCTTTTCCTCTTCATGCTTTACTTTCTCTGTTCAACCTTTTCCCTCCCTCTGATCCTGCAGGTCTGTGTGAGACTTGTCTTTACAGCTACTCTATACAGGTCTCTGTTACTCTGTGTGGCCGGTTCCACAACTGGATGCTTTTACATTTTCTGAAGCAATAACAGAGAAATATGTGTGTTAGATATTCAATCAGGAAAACACATCATCAATCACATCTTCTGTGCTGAAACAGAGTGTCAGTCGTTGTTAGCGGGAGCACAGACTCTTGGGAAAGGATATTGAATGTATGCAAATCCTCTTGGTTGACGTGTATAGAAGTCAAGTGGGATGTAGACATCTACTATCGGCCCATAGCGGCCAAACTCACGTCGCAAATCCTCAGGCCTGAACACCGTAAATACAGCAATGACTCCACTGACCATCAAGGGAAACTCTAGCTACATCATCAACCAGTGACAGTAACAGCTGGCAGCATCTGGAGAGGCTGAAGGGACAGTTCACCTTTAACACAGTGACACCTCTTACCTGGAGAGTGACCCACCTGTGCACACACAGGGTGAGCGACAGAGACGGTCCGAAACACCAAACTGTCACAAAGTGCACAGGAGTGTTTTTGTTTTCAGGTGAATGATGGGATACGGACGGCAGCCCAGAGGAGCTCGTCGCTGTGCTGCTGTGTTTCCTGGTGAACTGCCCCTTCATGAAATGCAACATGCAATTAAATGTACAAACCCACCAACAGGTTAAAGAGTGTCGCTCTGTTCTCAGTCTGAGATGCAGAGGTCAGAGGTCATGGTACCATGATGAGGGGAGAACTACAGGTGAACACGACTGACCAGAACCATTGATTATCTCTCTTCATTTAACTGTTGTTGTTGTCTTTAGGATCAGACTAAAGCCTGAAACATTTACTGTATATGTTAATGTAAAGCTCATTAATATTCATGCAACCAAATCACACGTGACTGCTTCATTTTTTCAGGTTTTACACGTGCACATCAACATGTCGTTACCTGACACAGTGTCTTAAATAATGAGTCTGTGTTTATTCTGAAAGTGTCTTCTACTGTAGTTTCTACTGTGTTTAGTCGGCAGCAGCTCTCTACACCACAGTCCGCCTTCAGTCTCACTCATACCAGGTCAGTGCTGGTTACCTGTAGTGAAGGTGAGCAACCTCCCGGTGTCTGAGTTAACGGGTCAGCAACTACAGGTAAGTTCGACCTGTTTTTAAATGTGTTTTTTGAGCCTTCAGTTTGTTGTGGTCTCAGTCTGAGCTCGGCTAACTGTTAGCTCCGGGACAAACACGAGCACGTGCGACACAAACACAGCGCCGCTCTCAGGTCAGATTACCTGCTGATAAAGACACAGCTGGCTCATAAATGCTGTTTTCATCTGGATATTTATGAGAGAAATGTGAGATAAATGTTCCGGACGACGGTTTAACTTGAGGCTAACGGTAGCTGCTAGGCTAACTGAGCTAGCAGCCGTTAAGAGGAGTTAGTTAGCGTTAGTTGTGGTTCAGAACCGGAGGCTCCGGGTTCGGACTCACCTGGACTCGTCGGCGATGTTCCTGACAAACAGAGACGTGTTTGGAGGCCTCATGTATCTGGCCATAAAGTTTAACTCAGTCAGCAGAGAAAAGCGTCGCTGTTGAAAACCAACAACGAGAGGATGGACTGAGCATGCGCAGTGACAAGGCGCCTTCTGCTGCCGCTTCTTCTTCTCTTTGTTTCCACGGCGGCTCGGGAACAAAGATGGCGCCGCCGCCTACCGACAAAACCAGGAACAGCAACCTGCCAGTGAAATCTATAATCAATACTAACAAACATAGAAGTCATTACTATAAATAAATACATAATCTGATCAATTATGAATTTTCCTCTTATGAATCATCAACTCCACTGCCCCCCCCCGTCTATACAGATCTAATAACAGATCAATGGTCCATATGAAAACATCGTCTGTTGTTATATCCCATAATTCCTCTCAGACTTTACTCTGTGTGATTGTTTACCTTCAGTCTTACTCAGCAGAGTCTCATCTTTATGATTCAGTTATGATGTCGTGGTTCCTCAGACTCAGTGAAGCAGTCTGTGTCTGACCACGTGTATGTACATGTACAGGCCTTTCACACGTCTGTCTCACGCTGGTGTGATGTGTCTGTGCTGCGACGGAACAGAAGCAAACATTTACATTTGTTCATCTACGCTGAACTTTATTCATAATTTCCTGGTGAGCTCTCGCTTGAAGCTGAGGAGGTCTGATCAGAGATCAGTGATGTGCGGATCAGACTCGTTTACTTCTGCTGATGAGGTCACGTCTCCAGCAGTGAAGGTCTGCAGCAGTGAGGAGACACAGAGAGCATGAGGAACATCCTGACACTGAAGCCTCCATCTTCAAACATCTCAAAGAGACACCAACCTCCACCATGTCATCGCCCTGGATCTCTCGACAGAGGTGAACTTCTCGGTCTGAGTGATGAGCTTCCCGGCCTCCTCTCTGACGGTGCACTGCTCAGCAACACACACACATGGACAGGTGCTGAGCTCCACACACACACACACACACACACACACAGACTGGAGGTGTTGTCACCTGTTTACCTTGATCTTCCTGCCGTCCATGGCCACCACCTCGGACTCCTTCCCGATGCTGAACGAGTGGACCTTGGTGCAGACGGGAGTCTTGATGGTGCAGGTGAAGTCTTTCCCATTCTGCTCGATCACCATCACTGGCTTCACCTCTTTACGCATCTTCACCATCATCTCAGGTGCTCCTTCAAATCAGATCCATTAAATAATGAACGTCCTGCCACTGTCCACAGAGATCACCTGTGTAGATATGAGAACATCCTCACCTATGACCTTCAGGAACTCATCGAGGTTCTCCTCAGAATAAACCTTCCAGGTGCCGCTGAAGTCCATGATGATCCTGCTGCTGCTGCCTCCGGCTGTTTGTTGCTCTTCTCCTCATCACCTCCTGCTGGTTGGCAGCTCAGGGACTTCACACTCCCTGTTATTTACACTGAAGCTCCAGTGAGACCCACAGCAGACGTAACTGTGTCAGGCTGTGGTGGAGCAGCTCATCATCATGTGCTGTTGTTGTACAGAGGTCAAAACAACCTCTCACCTCCAACTCAACCAAAACGCTGCTGATCCACTTCTGTTGGTGGGAACTCGTTCTCACCTCTGCACCTTCACCTGTGAGCTGCGACCTGGATGGAGTCTGACCTCTGAACTCCTGTTTCAGGTTCAAGTCACTTCTGAAAGATCAGATTAGTCCAGGTTCCATCCAGGTGTCACTGAGCCGTTTCCACGACGACAAGGAGGATGTTCGCACTCACATGTCACCTGGGAGCTTAAACTCTGACTCCATGGACTCAACATGTTTACAGCCTGGTGTTAAGTTGTCTGATCGAAGGCGGGGCCTATTTGAGTGACAGGTCGATCAGACGCTCCTCCTCTTTTACTACATTGAGATCACTCAGACGTTTGGTGACGCCATGACGACGATGGAGCAGCTTCAACATTGAAACCTGCTGCTGATGCCACATAGGCCACGCCCCCCTTTATGGAACAGATCACACCTGAGCGTTGTCTGTAACAAAACTTTATTTCAGACAGGAATTAAAGCTTTTTCTTCATTTGACAAATATGTACGGTGACATCACCTTTTTCCAAGATATAAAAATACTTCATCAGCAAAACAAACAAACAAACAAACACAAACACAAGCAAAACAGTTTAAGGCAAGTCGTGCAGCTGAAGCTGAGGCAGTCAGAGCTGAACAGGAAGTGCTCCGTCACCATGGAAACGGTAGTGAAGCTGTTGGCAGTGTAATACTTTGGCTTCATGAGAAGTCAGTAGTCAGTACAGACGGTCAGGACAGACAAGTCAGTACAGACAGGTCATGCAGGTCAGTACAGACAGGTCAATGCAGGTCAGTACAGACAGGTCAGTACAGACGGTCAGTACAGACGGGTCATACGACGGTCAGGACAGGTCAGTACAGACGGGTCAGTACAGACAGGTCAGTACAGACGGGTCAGTACAGACGGGTCAGGACAGGTCAGTACAGACAGGTCAGTACAGACGGGTCAGTACAGACAGGTCAGTACAGACAGGTCAGTACAGACGGTCAGTACAGACGGACTTGGAGCGGTGAGGTCGTCCCTGAGGAAACACGGAGCTGATCACCAGCGTGAAGCTGATTCACACTTGATGACATCATCATGGCCAGTGAGGACTTTAAGGCAGATCAATGACACTGATACGAGTTCATCAATACTTCATTAACACTGATTTGTTTCAGACGTCACTGTGTAGGTTCAGCTGTGCTACATGCTACATGCTAATGTCAGGATGCTAACATGCTCACG
Organism: Caranx melampygus; assembly: GCA_019059645.1. Lineage (NCBI taxonomy): Eukaryota > Metazoa > Chordata > Actinopteri > Carangiformes > Carangidae > Caranx > Caranx melampygus. The sequence continues at coordinate 47,367 of JAFELL010002085.1, forward strand.
ATAACAACGTTAACATGCTAATGCCAAGCAGGTACACCGTGCACCGTCCTCATATCAGTGTAATTTGTTAGCATGCTAACACTTGCTAATTAGCACAGAAGCTAAAGAGGCTCAATGAGTCAATGAAAGCAAAACATCTTCAAGCTACAACTGTGATCCTGATGGTGGCGCTAAAGAGACAGAGATTCAGTCTGTTCAGATTGTTGACGCAGCAGATCTACTTTCTGGTGGAGGGATACTGCGTAAAAAAAGTGCTCTGTTGTTTTTGTTCTACTTGTTGCAAATCAGTGTGTTAATAAAACAAGAGTTGGCTCATTCAGCTCACACACACACACACACACACAAACACACACCACACACACACACAGACACACACACACACACCACACACACAACAAACACACACACACACACACAGTGAAAACACCGCAGGATGAATCTGAAGCTTCTCTGCGATGAGGAGGAAACTTCACTTTCAAGTTTTGAACCTTTGTGCTTCATCACAACAGGAAGTAGCTGCCCCCCTCCCCCTCACCCTACTCCTGCTCCCCCCCCTCTTGGTTTGGCCCCGGGTCACTGAGGCAGCGTGACAGCTTCACCTGGTCCTGGTCCTGGTCCTGGTCACCTGCAGCCTGAGGCGTGCTGCTCTGATTGGATCTTCGCTGTGATTCGTTCAACAGGCTGATAGCATCAGGGGGGCGGGCCTGAGGCTGGGAGCTCCGCCCCCTGGGGCTGTCGCTGTCGTCATAGGTGTAAACCTGATGCTCTGGAAACAGAGAGAGAGAGAGAGAGAGAGATGCCCCACAGTTGAAAAACTCAGGTACAAAGACTTTAACAAATGAATTTAAGGTCAAAGGTCAAACTCCCTGTTCTGATCCTGAGGTCATGTGACACTCACCTGGCTCGAAGCAAACCTTCCTCACTGGTGGAGTCTCCTGACGGTTCGCAGGAACTGTGAGGTAGTGACTCATCTGTGGACAAGAGATGACAGTGAGCGAGGAGTGGGCGGGGCTTCAACAGCCACTCTACGTTGCCGTGGAGACTCACCCTCCTCTCCATCTCCACCCTCTGCCTCCTGAAGCGGACCTCGCTCACGTTGTCCTCCAGCGGGTCGATCATCAGGTCGTGTCGGCTGTAGGAGCGGAGCTGAGCACAAACACACCAGCGTCACAGACACACACTTAAACACCTGTATGAGATGTGGTGGCCCCGCCCCCTCACCCTCTGCCTGGTGTTCTGCAGGTTGGCCCTCAGGAGCTTCCTGATCTCCTGCTCTCGGCTCTTGGAGATGCTGGGCATGGCTCTCTGTCTGGACGGCGCTCTGGGCGGGACGTTCCTGCAGAGACGACACACTGATGATCAGCTGCTTCGTCAGGTTCGTTAGCGTTTTGTGTGCGATCAGCTGTTGAGTGCGAGTGAAATGTTCTGATGTTCATCACACTTTCAGTTCTGAGGTTTGTTTTAGACTCAGAGACAAAGTTCAGATCCACTCGACCCGCCTGCTCTGACAACCTGAGTGGACCTCCGTCTGTTCCTATTAATGTGGACGTGGACTCACTGCACGGAGACGAGGGCGGGCAGCTTGGCGGCGCTCCCGCTCTCCACCAGCATCATGGCCTGTTTCATCTCCATCTTGTTGTAGAAGGAGATGAGCTGCGGCTCCGTGGAGCGTTCGCCAGCGATCAGCCACCGCTTCACATACGCCTTGTTGAAGCGGTTTAACCTGAACAGGAAGTGAACAGGAGGTTCAAAACGAGCAGACACTGACCCTCGGCCCCACCCACCCACCACCGCACCACCGCGTCTCCTCTGAGACCTACTTGTCCTTCCAGTGATGGTGTCCATAGTGTCCACAGATGTCTTCGATCCCTGTGAGCAGATGATCCAGGAACTAAAGACAAAGACACGCTCGTTACAACTGATCAGCTGATCGTTGAACTCGTCCTGTTTCATCAACAGACGTCACCACAGTGCGTGTGTTGTTGACGATGATGATGATGATGATGATGGTTAGTGAAGTGAGAAGTCACCTGAGTGTGAATCTCCTCGTTATCGACCCTTTACTCTCCTTCTTCTTCTTCACACGGCCAGAAGCTCCACCAGAGGCCTGATGGTCATCCCCTGAACACACACACACACACACACACACACACACACACACAGGTCAGTGCAGCTCCTCCTCATCTCCACCAGAGGTCAGTAAACGCCTCGTGTTCTTACACTGATCAGATCTGTGTCTGACACCAACGGCGCTCTGCTCCTGATTTATCTGCTTCGCTCACTGTGATCAGTTAAAATCAGCTGACGTTCCTCAGATGAGGCGTTCACTGTCACCTGCACAAACACCGTGAAGAAGATGACGGTGATGATGGCCGTGAGGAACAAGTTCTTCATCTCACTGTTGGTCAGCAGGAAGCCCAGGGAGAAGGCGATGGCCCCTCGCAGGCCACCGTAGGCCACGATGAACTGGTCCTTCTTGGTCAACTTCACAATACGGAACTTATTGATGACGAAGGTGAGACCGATGACGCCTGGTGACAGGAGAGGACGGAGACAGCAGGAGAGGACGGAGGACGGAGACAGCAGAGAGGACAGGAGGACGGGAGAGACGGGAGACAGCAGGAGAGGACAGGACAGCAGGAGAGGACAGGAGACAGCAGGAGACAGGAGACAGCAGGAGAGACAGGAGAGGACAGGAGAGGACAGGACGAGGGTTAAAACTGAACATTTAGATGAAAACACCTGTGACTTGAGGAGGTGAAGAGGTCGTCCACACTCACCGAGCACCCTGGACACCAAACAGATGATGACAGTGAAGACAACGAAGGTCCAGTCCAGCGTGAGGACCGGCCACCGTGGAGACGCCGAGGAAGATGAAGATGAGCGTCTCACTCACCTGCTCCACATCTTCAGGAAGTACTTGATGGTGGTGTAGGACTTGTGGGAGATGTTGGCCTCCACATACGGACGCATCATCACGCCCGCCGCAATCAGCCTGACAGGAAGGAAGTGACAGTAAGTGACAGGAAGTGACAGGAATTGACAGGAAGTGATGGATTCTGAGATTAAAACTCAATGAGAAAACAACACACACAGGAAGCAGCAGCATCACAGGTGAGACAGGCCACGCCCACTTACGACATGATGCCCGACAGGTGGAAGACCTCAGCCGACAGGTACGCCATGTAGCTGTAGAGGAAGACGAAGAGCGGCTCGATGACGCGGGTGTGGGAGGTGAAGCGGGAGGTGAAGGCTCCCAGGAGGCCATAGATGGCCCCCACCATGATGCCCCCCAGGGACACCACAAAGAACGACCACACCCAGGAAGGCGTCCAACAGTGACCGTCCCGCGTGGGAAAACTCCCAACAGGTGGTAGAGCACCTGCACAGAGAGAGGGGGGGGGGCGGGGTTAAACACTGTGTCAGCTCGTGATGCGTTCAATTACAGCTCAGACACACGTGATTCTTCAGACGTCTGAGCTGAACTGAACGCAGCGCGTTACTGTACTCTACTGACTGTTAGCCACACCCACAGTTGTATAACCACGCCCACCTGATTTTAGGATGTTTCATATCACAGTTCAGTGACTCTGCTTCTCTGTCGCCTCAATTTACATGTTTACTTGTATTTTATCAGATTCCTGTCTGATGACAT
>JAFELL010002086.1:0-77488 GCA_019059645.1 Caranx melampygus
GGCCGGCACCGCGGCCACCAGACCTCAGCCTGAGCCGACCGAGCCAACTCTGGAACCGGTGTGTGTGTGTGTGTGTGTGGTGTGTTGGTAGGGAAAACCCCAGTCTCTCCACCGTTTTGCAGCAATGATCGCCTGTTTCTCTTTCATCCCAGCCGCTCCTCCCTCCCCTCCTCTCCCGGGCCTGCCAGGCTCCTGAGCCGGCCATGGTGGCAGGCAGCCCGGGAACCCGCTCACATTGTTCCCGAAGCGACCAGTGCTGCTCCAAGTCATTTTTATTTTCTCTGTCAAATTTGCTTTAGTATTATTATTATTATTATCATCGTCATTATTATCACTATTATTATTATTATTATTATTATTCTTATTATTATTATATAATAACAAACTTTTCTGTCTTGATTAATTTTGATCCTAAATTTGCACTGATTTTCCTAAAACAACCACAAACACCGAACTGGATCTGGTGAATTTGATCCATTCTCACATTGGATCTGCAGATTATACCCCCCGGACCCCCCCCCCCCCCCCCGCAGGCCTGAGGAGGGGCATCAGTAAATTTCCGGACACCAAAGCAGCAGCACTTTCACTTGTAGCTGCGCGATGGGGCGCTCCCCTACAGTCACCTGTTGCTTCAAGCTGCCTGCACTGACTGACCCCCCCCCCCCCCCCCGCCCCCTAAAAAACCCAACACACACCACACACACAGAGGAGGCCGCTGTTGTTGATGAAACAATGCGCCTCTGATATTTGATGCACTTTAAGACGCAGCTCCGTGAAGGCCGCGCGCCTCCCTCTCCTCCCTCTGACCATATAGCTGCTGAGTGCAGCTCCTGAATTGGAGCTGCTCCTGAATTGCCCCCCCCGCCCCCCCCCGCCCCCCCAGCAGCCAGGCAGCTCAGCAGCCAGCACAGCCAGCCAGCGTTTGACGTTTATTAATAATAAAGAATATGTGATCTGCCTGCATTGTTTTGAAGGAAAAAAGGCCAATTAGCGCGCCGTTATACTGTCTTATGTCTGTATTAACTCGAATTAGTTCGAAGACAATGTGCACCACTCACACTTTTTTGACTATAAGGAAAATTAATCTGTACGTCGAGGAAAAAAAAAAAAAAAAGCCCCCCCCGCAGCAGCAGGAGCCTGTAATCACATGTATATAGTGGTTTGTCCCTGTTTGTGATTTTCTGAGCTCAACGAGGAAGAATGACGTCAACATTCACCAACTTTACAAACACGAGCTCATCTGGTTTTATCATGCGTCATGGCAGAGCTCAGATCAGCCTGAGCGCACAGCAGAATGTCCCTCACAGGCTCCAGTACAAAAGGCCTTATATTGTTTTTTGTCGGGAAAAATCCCCCTCGACCCCCCCCCCCCCCTCCCTCTCCCTCTCCCCTGCCTTTGCACTTTCTCCTGGCCTGCAGACATCTATCAGCACTAACACAAATCATCTTTATCTTTATTTTAGGACCATTACTTTATGCAACTTTGAATTATGTTTAAATAAAAATCACATTTTACTATTTATTTTTCACTTGAATTAACTAAATCAGAATAATGTGCAGGATGGTGAGACGTGTTCATGCTGCCCTGCACACTAAGTGTTCAACATGAGTTATCATGACATGAAGTTATAGTAAAAGCAATGACAGGCTACACATATACAGTTCATACAAGTTACAGTAGCTCAATACAACCTGTGGACTGAGCAGGTTACAGGCCTGCAGCCTCTCATGGAGCTGCTGCTGCTGCTGCTGCTGCTGCAGGAGGTTAAAACACTACAGTATGTGACTATAGCTGCATGTTTTTGTTGTTGTTTGCCAGTTTACTACAGTTACATTACAAACAGTGATCAAGACCGATGCTGCTGCTGCTGCTTTTTGTCCAGAGCTGTGATCCGCTGCATTCCTGTAATGACGGCCTCTATAAAGCTGTCAGCATCAATGAGCACGAATGATAAACGGAGCCCGAGCCGCTGGTGACGTGGTGGGGTGGAGTGGGGGGAGGAGAGGTGGTGGTGGTGGTGGTGGTCGGAGGGGGGGTTGTGGTGGTGGTGGTGGTGGTGTCGCTGAGGCCTCAAGCCTCTGAGAATGCAAGCAAAGAGCAGCGCGAGGCTGATGGCATGCTGGTCTGTGTCAGTGTGTGGTCCTATTCAATGGAAGTGAGTGTGCGTGTGTGAGAGAGAAAGAGAGAGAGAGAGAGGAGAGGAGAGTGAGAGAGAGAGAGAGAAGAGAGAGAGAGAGAGAGAAAGACCCCCCTCCACACACACACACACACCACACACACACACACACACACACACACACACCGCCCCCGCCCGCTTCCCTTCTCTGCACCTGCGCTAGATCAGCAGGCTACTGGCTGCCATTCAGTCCCTCTACGTTCCACACACATTGAAACACACACACACACACACACACACACAACACACACACAGAGCCGAAACACACGACAGCTCTCTGCTCTGACAGTTTTGCTATTCAACCATTCTCGCAGTGTTTCTGTGGTGGAGGCAGAAATGTCGGGAGACTTAAAAAAAACTTGAGGGCTGCAGAATAATAACGAGGAAAGAAGAAGAAGAAGCAGAAGAAGAAGAAGAAGAAGATAACACAGAGTAATTTACAGACACCGGTCAGACACAGAAAAACGACATTAAAGTATTTTGTGCTGTTTATACAAATAAAACAAAGCCCTGATCCAAGCGCGCGTGCTTATCCAAATTAATAAATCAATGATCATAACTGCCGCTGAGAAATGATCAAACTGTCTGTTATAACGTGTACATCTGATAAAAATAAAGAGAATAATCGGCACATAAAAAAAAAAAAAAGCTAAAACAAAACTTTCAGAAACTGTACAGCTTCATGTTGTGACGTCATGACACCGGACGTAAACACGTACAGATTTTAGGCCGCGTTTGAGTAAATATTGAAGTTCAGAGGTGATCAGTGGCTGAAGTTTAGTGTCCAGCGGAAACACATATAAGGAGCAGCGCCTCATCTGCCGGGACGTCATGACCCCCCCCCCCCCCATTATCCGCAACATAGTGAAAAAGGAAAGTGGCTCTCGTTGGATTACAGGGCCGCTAAGCTCGTTTTGTTTGCCCATGTGTGAGTGAGAGAGAGAGAGAGTGTGGTGTGTATGTGTGAGAGCGAGGGGGGGGGGGGTCATTTGACCTAATTTTAAAAATCATATAATCTCAACAACAAACACAGGGTTTGGAGCTCGGCCAGTCTGAGCCGTGGACCGACACTTCGCTCAGCTTCTCATCATTTACTGAATCATTTTCCAAACTTTCCTGGTCCTTGAACGTTTCACGAGCTGCTGCTGCTGCTGCTGCTGCTGCTGCTGCTGTGACCCAGATCACACAGCATATGATATTTAAATCTGTCAGCGCCGAACAACCCCGACTGTTTTACACCTGTGTAATGAAACACTCCAATACTGTGATAAAGGCCACTTGAAAACTACACACACACACACACGCAGGTTATCATAGATAACATCTTGGAGCTCCTCTCTCTCTCTCCCTGTCTCTCTCTCTTTTTTAACCGGGGGCAAAAAAAAAAAAAAAAAAAAAAAAAAAAAAGGCGCGCGCTTACCACCTGTTGCAGTCCAAATATCCTCGAGCTGCGACAGCCAGACTCTGCCACGACCGAGAGCGAACAGAAGGAGATGGATTGTCGGACGGATGGATGGACGGATGGATTGGATGGATGGATGGACGGATGGATGGACGGATGATGGATGGATGGACTGATGGGCCTCCAGCTTCCTTCTACCTGTCACACAGAACACACCTGGCTGCTCAGTCTCGACACACACACACACACACACACACACACATCAGAAACGTCACAGCTCCTCCGTCCTGGAGATCCGGCCTCCGGACTCTGCTCCATCTCCACGGGGCCTCTCCGGCCTCTCTACACTTGAGACACCCTGATTCACCGTATCACCGGCAGCTCTGCGCTGAGCCGTGCGGTGCCGTGCCGTGCCGTGCCGTGCCGTGCCGTGCAGCGCCTTTATTTAATGTTTGAACAGGAGCGCCCGGCAGCTTCAAGCGCCTCTGAGATTAAATCACATTTGGAAAGCGCAGGCTCTAAGTGCGGGCTAATATTTTTCTACCGAGATATGAGTGTTTTCACAGGGAACATGTGCTGTGTCCTGGTTTGTGCTGCACGTTCACGGGGCCTCGCGCACATGCAGGGAAAAAAACCTGCAGCGTGAAACGGTGTGAGTTTGACTTTAAACATCATCTCAGGAAAAAAACAAAAATCTACGAGCTGTGACAAAACACTGACACTGCAGCAAGCCCGGGCCTCCATCCTCCATCCCTCCTCCATCCCTTCTCCATCCTGCCCCAGCTCTACAGCCGTTACAAACACGCCTCAGCTCTTTCTCAAGCTCCACGCGAAACGTCCGTTGATCTTCAAACACATCATTTATTCTCCGCATCCGCTCACACACACACACTTTTCTCACCGCGCACGTCCGAGATGAAAGAGACGCAATAAATAAAATAAAACCAAATAATACTAATAATGTGGCGGGGGCCTCCGGGGCCTGCAGCAGGGGCCCGGTGTTCACGAGCACAGGAAGAGGAGGAGGAGGAGGAGGAGGAGGAGAGAAGAAGAGCTCTCCTTCGACCTTTTAAAACCTATTTGTTTACTTGCTGTCCTCGGCTTTTACAACCGATTCAGATGCTCAGATCAATAATTAATGAGGCAACAACGATCATTGACCTCGTGAATGTCCGGCTGAGAGAGAGAGAGAGAGAGAGAGAGAGAGAGAGAGAGAGAGAGAGAGGGACGGATAAATACCGAGGGGCCTCTTCAAATATTCATCCACCGTTAATGTGAGCTCTGCTCCCCCGGGACACAGCCTGCAAGACACAACGGCCCTAATCTAACTCTCTGTACACACACACACACTCTCCTCTCTCTCTCTCGCTCTTTTTCCTCACTCCTCCACCACACACACACACACACACCCACACACACACACACACTCCTCCCAGATTTAAAACCGTTAGTTAAATTCAGAGCGAGCTGTTAGCTCATCATAAGGATTATTATTATAGGAGGGGGAGGGGGGTGAGGAGGAGAGGGGGGGGGGCATGCGGCCCAGCCCGGCCGGCCTGGCCTGGCTCGGCCCGGCCCGGCTGGCAGAGAGCTGCATGGGAACATTTTTGAAACGGCTCTGTGTTGTTTAAAGGCAGGAGAGTGAGGAGCACCGACAGACACCGGAGAGGCTGAGCCGTGAGAACCGGAGGGTTAACGGGAAACAGCGGGGCCCGTTTGATTAAACATTACATTAAAACACTCGGCATGCACGAGAGAGAAAGAGAGAGAGAGAGAGAGTGTGTGTGTAGTTATTACAGCGCGGGAGGAAAAAGCATCCCGCCCGGCTCCTCTCAAGAGGGCGCGTGCACCTCCAGTTTCCACACACACACACAAACTACCACAAACTACTGCATCAACACAACAAGAGGAGCCGAGGCCCGAGCTCCTCGTGTCCAGACACACCGCTGTCAGTCAGGCTCTCCGGAGGAAACAAACAAACAAAAAACAAAAACAAACAAAAAAAAAAAAAACACGAACAATAAGTTGGACAATCAATCAATAAGTGAACAGATATCGTGCCTCTGCCCCTGTCCACAGCAGGCCCAGTGCGCGAGACTGAAAACCACATGGGATGCAGTTTGAGAAATTTAAAGTAAAACTGATTCAAGAAAAATAAAAAATAATATATATCTATATATATATATATATATATATATATATATATATGTGTGTGTGTGTGTGTGTATATATATAACCTGGGCCTCGACAGCCCTGCTGATCGATTATTGATTAGAGAAGAGGAGAAATGACAGTCTATACCTGCGGATGTTGGACATTTTGGTGGAAAAATCTTCCCCCTTTTTAGGAAACAGGCAACAAACTTTGGCTTTGACGGGGCCATGATCCGCAGGCACTAGAAAATAGAGACGTGTTAACCACGGCGCATCACAGAGGAGAGCAGACAAGTTCAGATCAACAGGGACAAAGTCCAACACACACACACACACACACACACATATATATGGTGATTATTATTATTCTAAACTCTGTCACATTCATAATAAAGTGTTGAATTAAAGAATGAACAGATGACAACTCAACATGTGACTGGCTGCACACACACACACACACACACACACACACACAAAATAAAAATCAAAACTCATACAATGTCAAGTATCCAAATTTCCAAAATTTATTCATTTCAAACTGCATATTGAAAAAAAATATACTCAGCTGAAACTGTAACTGTTATTATTATAGGATGGTATTAGTTTAGTTCCGGTGTAGTAGATATTTACATGGAGTGGTTGGTCTGGGGCTTCTGCCTTTACAGGCCACAAAATAATAATAATAATAATAATAATAATAAAAAAAATTAAAATACAACTACGGGAATGAAATTTTCTGTTGAAATAAAAACTTAAAATATCACAGTAAATATACAGAAATTGTACAAATCAATAATAAAGAGCAGAAGCGTCATGAAGCTCTGTAACAAGATGAAGAGTGGGAGACGGAGCATAAATTAACAACCTATATGAGAGAAAACAACAGTGTCTTTTCTTCTTCTTCTTCTTCTTCTTCTTTTTTCTTCTTTTTAAAGTAAATTAAAATGTTTAGTAACATTGAGCTTAAATGAAACAAAACGAAATGAAACAGTTTTACCTGCTTGTTTTTTTGTCCTTTTTCTTTTCCAATGCTCTGCAGTCACATGATAGAAGGAGCTCAGTTCTGCCTTTTGTTTCACCTTTAATATTTTCTGCAGAACTGGTGGTGCTTTATATATAATAATAATAATAATAATATATTATTATAATAATAATAATAATAATAATAATAATGATAATAATGATATAAAAAAAGAAAAGAAAAGAAAAATGCAACCTCTTTGCAGTTTTAACAAACAATTTCATCTGATTGTAATGTGTCTTTGATAAATACTGTACAAAAGGTGATTGCAATAATAAAACATTTGATTGCGACTCCCACTTTCTAGACTTTCCAAACTTCATCCACCAGTGAAGAGGGTGTGTGGGGGTGGGGGGGGTTGGGGGGTTGGAGGTGAGGGTAGGGGTGGGGGGTGGGGGGGGGGTCTCCTACCGTGTCCTCTAGAGCTTCCTTAGAATAAAATGAAGATTAAAAAAAAAAAAAAAAAAAAAAAGAAAGAAGAGTCGTGTCCTTTCTCCTGGAGACTTCTATACAACTTTTCCCACCCCGAAATTTTTCTGTACAAAAATAGTCCAACGTTAAGTAGTCCACAGTTTCTCTTATAAAAGTTTCTTTTTCTCTCTCTCTCTCTTTGCTTTGTGTGTGTCTCTCTCTCTTACATGTGTGTTAACGGCAGCGTGCCGTTGATCGTCGTCCCGGGCACGGTGCTCTGGTAGTGCCCGACATGTGTAGCCTGGTCTGGGCGGTCTGCTCGCTCACCTCCGCCCGGGCAGGTACATGCTGATCATGTCCCTCAGGTCTCCGCTTTGGCAGCCCGGGGCGGCCGGTGGGACGACGAGGTGACGACGGGCGGGCTGGAGCTGCTGGACTCGGACTTGACCACCGAGGAGGGCCCCATGGAGCCCAGGGCGGTCATCCCCGGCGTGGTTTGCTGGGAATAGGACATGGAGTATGTCGGGGAGCCGTTCATGTAGCTCTGGGAGCTGGTCATGGTGTTGTACTGCAGGGCGCTCATGTCGTAGCGGTGCATGGACTGCATCTGGCTCGGGTTGTGCGCGTTCAGCCCGGGGTGCTGGTAGCTCAGCTGGTCCTGCATCATGCCGTAGCCCCCGTTGGTCCAGCCGTTCATGTGCGCCGCATAGCTGTCCATCCGCTGTTTCACCCCACCGCCCAGCCCGCCGCCCACCCCAACACCGACCCCAGTTCCCATCCCGTTTCCTCCGGGAGCCAGCAGCCCGCCGGGCAAGGTGTACTTGTCCTTCTTCATGAGGGTCTTGGTTTTCCGCCGGGGCCGGTATTTGTAATCCGGATGCTCCTTCATGTGCAGGGCCGCAGCCTCTGGCTTCGTCGATGAAAGGTCTCTTCTCGCTCTCCGACAGAAGTTTCCACTCGGCGCCCAGCCGCTTGCTTATCTCCGAGTTGTGCATTTTGGGATTCTCCTGGGCCTCTTCCTCCTCTGGCCTCGGGACCACACCATGAACGCGTTCATGGGTCTCTTTACGCGCTCCGGACTGTTTTTCTGGTTGGTGCCAGTGCCGGACGTGTTGGTGTTGCCCGTGCCCCCGTGTTGGTCTGGGGAGCTGGGGGCTTCAGTTCAGTCTCCATCATGTTATACATCAGGAACAGCTTTTCAGTTGAGGCTCCCGAGCAGAAGAGAAAAAAAAAAAACACACACACACTCACACACACTCACAGACAAACTCCACAGAGCCAGAGGCAGGACAGAGAGGAGCGCGCGCTGCTGCTGCTGCTGCTGCTGCTGCTGTAAAAGTTACCTGTCGATTTTTCTCTGCAACTTTTTCTGGACCAAAGAAGAAGAAGAAGGGAAAAAAAAAACAACAAGCACCGAAGCCGCGTCTCCACACACTCTCACTCTCTCTCCCCTCGCTCGGTGAGTGTGTGTCAGAGAGTGTGTGTGCGTGAGTGTGTGTGTGAGAGACAGAGAGCCTTCTTCTCTCCAGTAGGTCCCTGCTATGATGTTGTGTCCACAAAACTTCTCCCGTCGCTTCTCTCCGAAAAAGCATTAACAAACTGTACTTTTTCGCCTCTGTCCGTCTGAGCCTTGACAACTCCAGATAGTTTTTGAACAAGTTAATAGACAACCATTCATGTGACGGGGCTGTCAGCGAATAAATGGCTTCGACCTGGCCAATCAGAGCCGGCCTGCTCCCCTGACACACCAATGGGAGACCTTAATTAGCATAAAGGGGCGGGGTCTGCCCTGCCCCGAGACACACACGCATACACGCACAAGCTGAACCATATGAGCCAATACAGAGTGTACATATTTACTATTTCCAGGCTTATGGAGACATTTCTCTGCAGGAACACATGCACGGTGGCACTTTATCAAACAGAGGAAGAGAGGAGAGGAAGAGGAAGAGGAAGAGGAAGGGGGGGGGGGGGGGGGTTAAAAAGCTTCCTGGTTTTTACAGTAGTTTGTATTTTCTTGTAAAAGTTTGCGTCAAAAAAAAAAGTTCATGCCTCAAAAAAAAAAAAAAAAAAAGCAAAAATATCCAAGTGAGTCAAAAATAAAAGCACAGAACAGCTGTGTGTGTGTGTGTGTGTGTGTTTGCTCCAGTGATGATGTTACTGCTGTCTCTTATTCTGAAAGTCCACACAGGCTCGCGCTGACCCTGTTGTCCCAAAATCAAAAAGTCACTGATTCCTCCACTTACGGCCCCAACAACAGAACAACACTTCAATAAACTGTGTTGGTTAACTGAAAGCGCTGAATGGCGGCGGTGTGTGTGAATATGTGTGTGTCAGTCAGAGTGTGTGTGTGTGTGTGTGTGTGGGGGGGGGGGGGGGGGGCATGGTTTTTAGCGTTGAAAAGAGGAAAGGTAATCCAAGATGTTTCCCCCTGCTCCTTTTGTTTAGTGAAGTTGAATGCCAACACACAGAAGGCAGACGGGCTCATCTCAGCACAAATAAGCGGGTTTTGTTTGGGATGTTGTCGCTACATCTGTCCGGACAAAGACCCAACTCCACTCCACTTCCACCGCCACAGTGCTGCTGTTGTTGTTACGGCTTTGTAGTTAAGGGGTGGTGGTGGTGGTGGTAGTGGTGGGGGTACACGGCCTATACCGGGGACACGAGGGGAGGGAGGGAGAAATAAAGGTGAGGAATATGTTCAGATAAAGTGTGGAGCAGCTCGTTCATTCATATAGAAGCTGAACGAGGTGTCAGTCAGAGAGCGGCCTCCACCTGCTCCACCACTGTGGATCAAACCCACCACACTGACATTATTATTGTTATTGATGATGATGATGATGATGAAGATGATGATGATATGACACCACCGGTATCACGCGCGCGCGTTAAAGCCAAATAACCCACTCCTGTGGTTTTGAACGTGTCCACGGAGGCTGCAGTTGTTTCTCCTCCTGCTCCTCTCTGACTCTGGGAGGGTTAGTGCTGCCACTTGTTTTGCTTTTTCTCAACCCCCCCCCCCCCCCCAACCGAACCTGAAATCTCCATCCGAGGCCGCTGCTGGCGTCCTGCTGCGTGACACCAGCGCCGCCTACTGGACACAGGCGGAAGTACAAGCCAATACAGAAAGGGGGGGGGGGGGGGGGGGGGGTGGGGGTTCTCAGAGGAACAGAGGAGGTGGCTGTTTTTAGAAGTTCTGCTGAAGATATAAGAAAGGTTCAAGATATTCTTTAAAATATATTTATCATCCCGTCACCAACGACAGGCGGCAGGTTTGTAGAAGAAGGAGAAGAAGAAGAAGAAGAAGAAGAAGAAGAAGAAGAAGAAGAAAAGTGAGGCGCTCGTGACAACACAGCCGCGGTGTGCACGCGCAGCCAGACAGGCCCAATAATTAAAGATAGATCAAGTACAAACACCTGAAATAATTCAATTTAAATGCGCGTCTCCAGATTAAATCATAATTGAAAGTGAACAGATCAAGCCTTATTATTTGTTTTAGTCATTTGATAACATAAATGAAGGAGCGGAGCCCCCCCCCACACACACACGCACCCTCTCCGCCCCCCCCGCGCGCGCGCGCGCGTGCTCTCATTATTACCGGCCCCGGCAACCTTACATAAGATTCATCTTGTGCGTAATGGGGCTGCGAGAGGCGACACATGCAGCTCGGTCCATTATAATGCAAGGTTGAAATGGGCCGCTCGGCTGTTATCTGCATCTGAGTGTGTTCCCCGCTACCTCTAATCTGCTTATGATAATAAAGGACCAGCGGGGCCCTGCAGCTCTCTGAAAGCAGGCCCCAGCCAGCCCGGGGAATGGCCCCTGCATCCACAATCATCCTGAATTAAAGCCGTTGTTTGACAAAACCAGGAGAAACTAGCGGGGCGGCTCCCTCGGACCACTTGTAAGCCCCCACCACCACCACCACCGTCACCCTCCACCTACACTACACCAGGTTGGGATGGACACAGCAAACACAGAGTGCGGCACGCCGGGACATCACAGCACAGTTTTAGGTGATGGGAGAAAATAAAAGCGGAGCCACAATAAAAGTCGAGATTTCTCTGACTCTGCTCTTGAACTCCTCTAAAAACTGCGTCAAATGAACATTTCTGAGCCGATGATGAAGATGATGAAGATGATGCCACATGTCAGTTAACCCTCATTATAATCACATTTACACCCATGAAACACTGAGGAGGTATAAAGTCACATTTGTACACGTTAACGACACATAAACGTGTGTGTTGTTGCCACTAGGGGCCGCAGCCCAGGACACACTGCACCGTCATCCACACATTAATAAGAATAATATAAGACCTAATGATGGACAAACATCTGTAAGGTTAATATTATTATTATTATTATTATTATTTTCCACATAAACGAATAAATAAATGCTCTTAATTTGAAAGGACGTCAGTGTCACGTCACTGTGTTTGAACTGAATTTACAATTTTTATTTGGTTTTTAGTAAATAAATGAAGTAAAAATAAAATAAAGTAGATTATAACAAACAGAGAAGTTAAAGTAAAAGTAAAACGACCAACACACTCAGTTTAATATAAAGAAAAACTGATTTAAATCGTCTGAGTTCAATATAAATATTTTTATTATAATGTTCCTTATAAAAAACTCATCGATGTCAGTTTCATTCATTCTGGACGATTTGTTTCGATTTTAATTCAAACGTTATTATTTTACTTTTTGTTTTTGTTTTGTTTGTTTTTGGTTCAAAATAGTAAAAGAATTAAACCACAGAAATAAAACTAAAGTCTGAAGCTCGTGTGTGTTTGAGTGTGAACCAGAGGAGCTCCGGCTCACGATGCCATGAGCTGTCATTCCACAACACTGCATGTTTCACACACACACACACACACACACACACACACACACACACACACAAACATACGCTGCACACTAGTGTACACGCGCGCACACACACACACACTGACATACAGTCTGACGCACACACTGATACACACACACACACACACGCGGGGCTTCTCTCCACCGCACTCCAACTTACTGCCAGTTTGGAGTTGTCTTCCTCTCGTGTTGAAATAAAACAAGCAGCCGCTCCGCTCAGCCTCCTCCACATCCTCCTCTCCTCCTCCTCCTCCTCCTCTTCCTCCTCCACCTCCTCCTCCGGCTCCGCTCACACAACCGCGAAGCAGCCTCAGTCTGTCCCGGGTGCAGAGACCTCCGTGCGCCGGCCGTGAAACAGCTCCAACCGGCTCCCCCTCCGCATGTCACATCTCCCCTTCACAACCACCACAGCAGCAGCAGCAGCACCACACACTCCGGTAGTCCGCGCGGGTTTCGATCCGGCAGCCCGGCGCGCTGTGGCCGCCGCCGCCGCCGTGCCGCCGCCGCCGCCGTGCAGCCCCCGCGGTTGTCCCGCTGCCTGCCTGCCTGCCTGTCTGGAGCTCCGCTGTCTTCTCTCCGCGAGCCCTGCAACAAGAAAAGCCGTTTATGGCGACACACATGTGAAAAGGGGGCCGATTTAAAAGGAGAAGAATGCAAGCAAGAACAACAAAAGTCAGTTATAGCAAAGTCTATGCCTCTCCTCTCCTATCTTCCACCCCCTAGCTTAGCCCACATAATGAGCAGGAAAAAGCTTTATATTTTGTTCACTGGGTATTCACAGATAATTTGAAGCCATTGTTTCTGCCACAGATGGTTCTTTTTAATACAATAACGGTGCTCTTTGTGAATAGCGAGCCCACAATAAAATCTAAAGCGTCCTCCTGAATAACCATTTTGTTCTCTCTTGTATAGGCCGAACAAAAGCGCCAGTGAGGTAATGGCCTGCCTTATTGAAAGCCTCAGAATGGGGATTGATAAAGATTTTTTTTTTTCGCTCCTTTTTTTTTTTTTTTTTTTTTTTTCCTTTTGCACAAAGTACATGGCAATGTCAAAGAGAAACTGACACGGTATGAAAAGGAAGGCTCAAACAGAGCTTAGTGCTCAAAGTTGCATTGGTTATAATCATCACAACAACAATAATAATAATAATATTAATAATAATAATCATCATTACTGTCGTTTCAAAACTTTGTGCAGAAGTCAGAGGTGAGAGGTTGTTGTTTTTTTTTGGGGGGGGGGGGTTTGGTGGGTGGGGGGCTGCAGCAGCAGCTGAGCAGGTCAGGTGCAGGCGTGTTATGGTTTTTTTTTTTTTTTTTTTTTTTTTTTTTTACAATGGAGCTTAAATCCTGCAGAATACATTAGCCTCCAAAGGTCTGTGCTGTGGATTTGGCACAGTCTCATAATTTTGCATATAGGGGTGAGTCAAGTTGTGCTTGTGATAAAAAAAAAAAAAAAACATCCAGGGGCACATCCCTCGGTGTCTTACAGGAAAAAACTCCTGTTTCTAATCCCCCCCCCCCTTTTTTCACTATACAATCGGTCCCAGGAAATACTGCGTGATAAGGCCACTGTAAAATGTCATAAATGCATGGGTGTTAATGGGGGGGGGGGGCAGGGAAAGAGACTGATGTAACCTGCTAAGGTTGAGGTGCACGCCTGCAGGTGTGCGTGCAGTCAACATGTATTCCACCCCCCCACGCCCCCAGGATGGACCCTGGCTGCAGCCATGTCACACCAGCAGCAGCGGCAGCGCGGTGGTGGTGGTGGTGGTGGTGGTGGTATACGGTTGATGTGATTTGTAATTAACTCATGGCTAATCAATAAAGCGTTTAACAGAAAGCACAATGGACACACAGGGGATGATCCCAAGCCAAACATATTGGATGTCAGTGATCGTTACAAGGTGAGGACATCCTGTCTGTCACAGAGGTGTGTGAGGGGTGTGTGTGTGTGTGTGGGGTGGGGGGTGGGGGTGAGGAGGGTACGGGTGTAGAAGATAGGGGGGCATTACATGAGGAGGGGGGTGATGGGTGAGGTGGAGGAGGAGGAGGAGGAGAGGAGTGAATGCAGGGAAGGAGAGAAGGGCAAAGAGGAGTGGGGGGGGTAAAAGTAGGGGAATAATGGAGGACAGGAAAGATGAGGGGAAAGAATCCCATTTCAACTCGTCTGGTTTAGTTCTCACACACACACACACACACACACACACACACACAGAGTCAGTTTCCCTCTGTAACCATTATCCCTCAGCTTCATACCAAATACATGTATGTGCGGCACGTCAACACACACACACACACACACACACACACACACACACACACACACACTGGATTAAGAACAAAGCCACACACATCTTACAACGGCCTACATCACACAGGAAGCACAAAGGAACAAATCAGTCACAGATATTTTCTCAGGATTGTTGAGCAGCATCAGAAATGAAAAATATGTCCACACACACACTGAGGAGGAAAAACACACGAGCTTCTTCACATAAACGAGATAAAGTTGAAATAACGAGACGAAAAAATGTGAAACTTCTGGTTTTAGCACCGTCGCCGTCGCGTGCCGGGTTTCTGTCGCGGTCGCACTTTGAACGAGATGGTGCGTGTGCAAAGATGAACCACAATACAACAGATTTTTAAAACAAGTAACCTGCACTCAGTGACTCATCACAGCAGCATCAGAGGGAAGGACTGAGATCATGAGGGGAAACCAACACCTGCAAAGACACTGTGGAGCTGCTGACAGGTGAAACAGCGACGGCCGTGTACGACCACGAGTCAGAGGAAGGGGAGAGAGAAGAAGAAGAAAAAGCAGCAGAAGATTCGCGTTTTGAGGAAGATTTAAAGAGTGAGAGACAAACAGAAGCAGAGAGCGAGGGGGGGGGGGGGCTGACAGAGAGACAGGCAGAGAGAGGATCAGTGCTCTCACTGTGAATAGGCTTAGCAGCAAAGAAATATGACTTTGGCTCAGTATCTGATCAATCTGTGCCATATAGTCTAAACCACAGTCGTACCACTCATATTAGAGAGCTGGAGCACTTTTAATTATAAACCCATCCACAGAGGCCTGAGAATGTGATGATAGCATGTTGAAAAAATGTGGGGAGGGAGGGAGGGAGGGAGGGGGGAGAGGGGAGGGGGGGAGTCCAGTGGCACCATGAGAGCCTTTAGAAAAACCAGCATCATCATTGAATGCTAATGCATTTTACATTGAAGCTGCCCATTGACACACACACACACACACACACACACACACGCACACTTATATTATACACACATGTTAGCATCTCCATATGCATGAGAGTGGACACATTTGCTGCGTCTGTTTTGTGTGTTTTCTCGCAGCTCGGCCTGATGGGAGATCACCAGTGGGCTTTTTCCCCCCCTTCTCTTTGTGTATCTGCATCGCATTGTGTGTGTGTGTGTCTAAGTGTGTGTGTGTGTGTGTGTGTGTGTGTGTGTGTGTATCAGGCACACTGACACAGTAATCAGTGAAAAGGGAGGCCCTGTTGAAGGAGATGTGGCCAGCGAACTGTCAATCATGTCAAAAGCACAAACATTACCACACACACACACACACACACACACACACACAGTGTCAGTGGTTAAGACAATACAAGTAGAAATGGCAACGTTACCTGCAACCTAAACATTCAACTTCTCAGGCCACGTCTCCTCGCTCTCATTCGTCCCTGCGGTCCTTAAACGTCTCATCTTCAATGTCTGTCAGTATTTGTTTGTTTTTTTGTGTGTGTGTGTGTGTGTGTGTGTGTGTTTTATTCTGAAGGGACATTCCAGGTTGATCTGCAGGAAAGATATCAGCAGATGTTCAGTATCTAGATTTGGCAAATGAGAATGTTTTTGGAGCGGCGTTTGTTCTTTTGCTTCGTCTTATCTCCGGCGGCTGTGAAGTTACTGTGTTGTGTCGTAGCAGCAGAAAACACTGATGAGGTAGAAATCACTCTGTGAAAACACAGAGACTGATGCAGAAAAAAGCTGCAACTGCAAAAAAAAAACGATCCAACGGTCTAACAACATTAACTTGATACAACAAAACCAACCTAAAACCAATATTATTCTGTATGTAACATGTTATAATGGATTGTGCTACTATCTGCTCATGAACGTCTGCACCAACCAAAGCTACTTTCATTCAAACTACTAAAACAGCATTTTTATTTTTCTGCAGAATCCCCCAGAAAATCTGCAAAGATGGCGTCAAGTTTTAGTATAGAGGATGACTGGCCACCTACACCTCTGCAAACAGGAAGTCTGCAAACAGGAAGTCTGCAAACAGGAAGTGACAGACCAGAACCATGACGACCACACAGCTGTTTATTTACATCATCAGATCCCTGTATAGAACAGAAGGGGTTAAAGTGAAGGTGAAGGTTTCCCCCCTGCTCGGACTCTGACTGCAGCGAAGCCCCCCCACCCCCCCCACACACACACACACACACACAGACACGCTCCACCACATGATGTAACACACAGCTTTGATGTTGCTTTACAAGTTTCAGCGTGGTGGACCAACTTTTCAATAAAGACTTGAAAGTGCTAGTGTGGACATAAAATTTCCATATGTAAACAGCACTTTCAAATCTATCTGCTGCAGTGTGGACATGGTCCGACGCTGAAAAGTGCAGGACAGACACTGTAAAGTTGAGGATTAGAAGCTTTAGAAAGATACTAAAATGCTGACCACCAGCACCACCAGCACCACCAGCACCACCAGCAGCAGGGAGGCGGGTGGTCAGTCCTGCAGCTGTTTGCTCAGGAGGCAGACAGGAAGAAAGACGCGCAGACGCAGCTGTCAGATATTTACTCGACCACACTCTTCAGTGGCCTCTCATTAATGGAGAATGCAACATAAACACTTTCAAGAGAAAGTTCCTCTGCGGCTGCTCCACCAAACCTGTGGGTCACAGACTGGAGCTCTGTGCTGCCGAATCCCACTGGAGGATCAATATGTTTGGGCAGAACAGACACAGATTGAGCCGTGACGGAGGGGTGGGGGGGCACTGTGGAGGGGCAGCGTCGGTAACTTATAGGTTCACTCTAAGATCTCAACTGCTTCACAGTTATTCATGGTCCCCTGCAGGGGTGGGAATCAACAGAGGCCCTCTGATATGATACAGTCATACACTTGTGTGTTTTTTCCACCGCAAATAATGTCTCTAAATGAAAGCTTTATTTAAAGAGGGAACTATGCAGTAGTTCCCCCTCTATGCACCATGCAAAATATCGGGATACTGTGAATGAATCCTCTGTGATCTGCATCACGAGACAAACAGCAGGAATCAGATCAGATCAGATCAGATCTACAGCCACGTGCAACAGACACAGTGCATTACAACATACGATGGTGCAGTTACAAACATCAGCCTGAAGTAACAAGGACGTCCGAGCTGCGCTGTCAGTTTGACTCCACTGTGTAACACGTCACAGATTCAAGCTCTTAGAGAAAACCTCAGATTTCAGATTAAATGTGAGATGAGATGAGGGATGATGCAGACGCCACCACAGAATCAGATGGTGTTTAAAATGTGTAGTTTTGATAACATGTAAAAAAAACAAAACAAAACTCAATTTCAGGCCAACTTGTGCCATTTAAGGCCCTCGTCATGACAACCACAGCATCATCTGTGAGTGGTGTTTACTGAAGCTCATGTCAGATTATTCGACCAGCTCCATGACTGACACATATTTGATGAGAAATACAGAAGCCTGATCATCAGATCATCTAAATATTCAGCATGACATCACATTAAAATGACGACTTACATAATAACCTACTCAGATTTTTTTTTTTTTTTTGAATGACAGCTAATAAACAACCGATTACTTCAGAGATTGACGACCGTCATCAGAAAACCTGACTGGCAGCTAATGTGATGTCGCAGCAGCTGGCTGCTTTTTAAAGCGAAATTGAGCAACAGATAAGAAATCGAATGGAAACACTGAGCTTTAAGATGAGTGATGGTCGTTAATGATGGAGTCAGATTAGAGGACGTACTGAAAAGGACGACGGCTGAGAGACGACTGCAGAGCCCGGAGCAGCGGCTGCGTCCGCCACATGACGACGGCTGAATGTGATTTAGAGCCGTCCGTGACAGGAGATAAAGAGGAACACACACACACACAGCATCACAAGCTCGTGCAGGTACAACAATTAAAAAAGTGTATTTTGTCATCTATTGTCCTTGTTCCTAATTTCCAGAGAAAGGAGGAACGTTATATTTCATCCATCGAGCTCAAAGCTTAGATAAATCAAATTAGAAAAACAAACTCAGTGTGGATTTCTAGAAACAACATCCTGGAGGCCGCTTGACCTTTGACACAGCCGCCGCTCTGACTTATCCAACACAGGTGGAAGATATGACTCTTAACACTATTAACTACTGCATTGTACTGAGCTTTCATTAATGTTAGCTCCACCATCTCACTGATTCATAAATGCAAGCAAGTTTTAAAGAAGCAGCATGTGTTGTGGTCAGAAAATCATGAATAACTGCTCGACTTCCAAAAAGTGAAATCAGTGAGTGAAACACTCACAATAACTGATGCTGTGTTCCCAGGCAGCTGTGCACTAGAAAACAGGTTTAGAAACAAGCACCAAACTTCAGCGTCCATCCACCTCCGCTGTGCCAGAGAGAGAAGCATCAAATCTGAGGAGATAAAACAAAACTAGGAATGAGGACAGATACCACAGCTATGTGTTTTCCATAATGTTGAATATGCCGCAGCATCTCTCC
Source organism: Caranx melampygus (assembly GCA_019059645.1). Classification (NCBI taxonomy): domain Eukaryota; kingdom Metazoa; phylum Chordata; class Actinopteri; order Carangiformes; family Carangidae; genus Caranx; species Caranx melampygus. The sequence goes on from JAFELL010002086.1 coordinate 18,794, forward strand.
TGTATGAAAACCTCCTCTCTTGTTAATATACACCGACTTCAACACACAGATGCTCATGCACGAAACTGCAGCGACATTACACATGTACACATCTGAGATGCTTCACACTCCCTCCATCACTCTCTCATCCGCCCCCCCCCCTCTCCCGGCCACCGCTGGTTTTGTTTACAGGCCAATTTGAATGAGAATGAATCTCTCTCGGATGTTTCTAGAAAGCGGTCTAATCCGCGCAGGCTGCTGCGAGGCCCCGGCCCCTTTGTTTGGGATTACTGCAGCTTAGCGCTTGCTAACAATGAGGAGATGAGCAGCTCACCTCGTCGCCGCTAATGAAGTGTGGAGAGTCATTTAGCTGCTAGCTAGCTGCTACCGAGCCGGGATGATACCTTCACACACGCCTGCACACACACACACGCAGATGTGTACACACATGTTTGTATTACTATACATGTGAGGGCACTGACTGGTGACGTTTATTTCCCTACTATTTATCCCTCGCTCTTACACATCTGAACCAGAGTGTTGCACTTACGTTTCCTCTTAAGTAGCTTTAAAAAAGAAAAAGTGCGCATCATATATTTGTTTAAAACGCTCAACAGAAACTCAGGAGTGTGTGAGTTGTTACGGCTGCAGCATCCTTCAGATGAGTTTTGCTCTGTGATTCAACCTGACACACTCAATATCTGGAGAAAATTGAGTTCTTGAATGGAGCATGCGAACAACAGTTGTGAACTTGTACTCATGATGACGGACGTGCTAAAGTGTCTGTGAGACACTGTGAAGGTAAAAAACTTCATTTCTAATGGAAATCTGATTGTGATCTCAACCTTAAACCAAAAGCCTCATTCATTTGTGTCTGTGGCTCTTCAGCAGTGAACTCTCTGGACCTGACGCTCATTCAGAGCTCAAACTTTAAATCTTTGGACCTAAAGGATGATGTGTTTTGTGTTTTTATGTTGCATCAAGGATATTTGAATGTTTTATTTATGTTGTAGTTTTGTTCAATGTCCTCCTGTTTGTTATTTTCTCTCCAAGGCAACTTCCTGAGTGTGTTGTAAAGTAAACTTCAGCTTAGTTTAATGTATTTTTCTAATACAAAACAGATACACATCATATTTCCTGCATGCACGCTGCAAGGTCGCCCATAAATACCACGTTAACGCACCTAATAGAGTCCATTATTGTAAATACTGCAGACGATGGTAAGAGAAACATGTAATGTAACCTGTGATCACTGCCACAGCAGATCATAGTGCAGCTGTAATAACTCTGCAGAGCTGTAAAACCTGTGTGTTGTTGTCTTGTCTCAGAGCATCATAAACCACCATCACTCAAACTGGACTTCAAGCTTCAAGCTTCGTCCTTCGTCCTCATCCCTCATCGTGTCTCCTTCACCTAAACAGTACATGAATCTGAAGAATACTTTGCCGTACTGCAGATCTCGAGCACAAATACACACATCCATGTTAGTGTGTTGTTTGGGGGGGGGGATAAGCCAGAGTCACTGGGGAGAGAGACACAGAGGCAACAGGAGAAACAGGAAGATTTAAGCCTGGCATCAACACAGAGAGAGAGAGAGAGAGAGAGAGAGATAGCAGAGGTCCACACTGAGAGTATGTTGGCCTGTCTTCTGACAAAGTGACTGAGCCTGAGAGGAGAAGGAGAAGGAGGGAGGAGGAGGAGAGGAGAGGAGAGGAGAGGAGAGGAGGAGGAGAGGAGAGGAGAGGATGATATGCATCCAGGTCTGCGGATCATTATGGCAGGATCAGACCTCTTTGATGGACTTGGATGGTTAGCAGGGGAATGGCTCTGCTTTGGTAACATACCAGGACATCCCCCTGGCTTTTACACACACACACACACACACACACACACACACACGGGTACATAAAAGGGCAGGCAAAGGAAAACAAAGACAGGTTTCGTCTTATGCTCCTGAGTAGATCTGTACTCGTGCTGCTAAACCAAACAAACAACACTGAACAATGTCAATCATCACAGACAAAAGATGCCAATGTCTGTTAATGGTGCAAAAAATCTACATGTGTTTCAATCTGCCGTCATTTAAAAGACGTGTTTATGAGGAGAAGCAGAGGATTGTCAGACTTGAACAGCTGGAACGTCACATATTTATAATGGTGGCTGTGCTTGTGTGTGTGTGTGTGTGTGTGTGTGTCAGTCGACTGTTTACTGTCAGTGTGGTGTTATATTATGTTTGTTATATTTACTGCAGGACCTCGGCTTGAGAAACCAACGCTGCTCACACACACACACACGTAAATATTTGAGGTTTGTTCTTGTCTGTTTAGCAGCTGGTTACAAAACAAGTTTAACAGTGGGGAGAAAATTCCTGCAGGATTCAGCACCAGACTTTTCTGACCTCTGTTTTCACCATATGATCAAAGTCCCAGAGACACAGGACCTGCAGCCACGATGGGACAGACACACCTGCCGCTCACCTGCCGATAAGACACTGCAGAGACCTGCTGAGGCTCATGTCCCTTGAGCCAAACCTGAAAACCTTCCCTGGTAGATTTCTGTCTCTTCTAACAGAGACAGCGTGTGATGTTTTGGTCAACCTTCAAAAATACAACTATACAACTGATACAAAGACCGAATGTGTAGAAAAATGACAAACGTTTCCTTCAGCGACTCTGAACAACTCCAAAAATTCAACACACACACACACACACACACACACACACACACACTGCAGGCCTATAGAAAGTCTTAGAGTCAACAGGCCGTAAACTGACAGAGTCATAAACGTTCAGTGTTTATCTTCAGGCTGACAAACCTCACACCTCACTGATAATGTGTGTGTGTTTCAGGACGGCCTCAAACACTGTGGTCAGAGCAAGTCGTGACTTTACACTCCCTACACACACACACACACACACACACACACATACAGTCCTGTCTCCATCCTATTTAAACAGCACCTGTTGAATTTCACAACCAGCTCATAAAGGAGCAGAAACAGGCCGAGAGCCACGAGAAAATAAATCAGGGCTGTTTGCCTAACTCTGTGTGTGTGTGTGTGTGTGTGTGTGTGTGTGTGTGCGTGTGTGTGCGTGTGTGTGCATATGTGTGTGAAAGGTTAAGACAGCGTGAACAAGTCAGAGACCTCATGGCTGCATGATCTTCTACAGTACCAGAGACTCTTGATGTAGCATCACACGTTTGCCACTCCCTCCATCACAGGCCCCCACCTGGCTGCCCGACCAACCAGATATACTGATCTATATATTGATCTTTGATATGAGACGTAGCTGCAGGTGTTGTGAATGGACCTCTGTCGCACTGCCACTGAGCCATTGATCATGGTATTGGCAATATTTGAGTATTTGCTTCAGTGACGAATCAAAACTGTCGCTGTGAAGAAAAGTTTGATCCTTTTTATTTTTTGTAAACACTTATGACTCTCTCGAGTCACCAGCTGCAAATTACAATAGAGGTGAATGTATCAATAATCAATCACTCTGATCAGGGCCAAACACAGTACACACCTTGTGCTTTGAAAGCTGCAGTTCTCACTCCTTCATTATTAAATCAAAGGTCTTTAATTTACTGCTGCTTCAACATATGTAAATGATGTGTGTGTTTGACTGAACCAGTGACATCAACACACTTTGTAATAAATGAAACAGATGGTGACACGTCTGTGCTGTGTCGATCAGTGTGTGTGTGTGTGTGTGTGTGTGTGTGTAGTCTGTGATTCACCAGTGGATACACACACTGTTGTGACTCCACAATATGTTCATACTTCTGTGTTTGCTTGTGTTATTCCATGACTGCATTCCACCGATTGTGTACGTGTGTACGTGTGTACGTGTGTGTGTGTGTGTGTGTGTGTGTGTGTGTGTGTGTGCGTGCGTGTGTGTGTTTTCCCTCCACCAAAAGGCTCCAAGCTGTCATGTTTCAGCCTCCTACGGTTAACATCTGCTGCATTTAGCGCTCACCGCGTCGCCCTGTGATACACACACCGTCTAATAGAATCAAACGTTCACACACCGCCGTGGTTTATCATGTCACACACACACACACAGGCTCATTATTCTGTCAGCCCGTGTACAAACCGGTGGCTAGATTTTTTTTTTTTTTTGCCACTGAAACCTGTTATGAACATACACAGCATTTAAACACACAACACTGAAGCACATTAGCACATCGCAGCATGTTCACACATTCTAGTTTCACCACATCGGTGCGACTCACATGGAACGACAGATACTCACTCGTCTATGACACACGTGGACGTTGAACGGAGGAGTGGGTTTGTTTTGTTTTTGGGCTTTTGACATTTTCTTTTTCGGTCACTTTGAAGGTTTCTGTTCTTGAACGCAGCTGAAAACTTTGATGATTTCAAAACATATCAAAGTAATTTTGCTCTTTCTTTCTCTCTCTCTCTTTCTCTCTCTCCGTCTTTCTCTCTCTCCGTCTGTCTTTTTCAAACACAACCCAAAAATCCAATCTTCATAACAGCTTTACACCTATTAGCTCTGATGTGGAAAACTAGATGACTCCACTGATGTTCACATCATCAGCCCCAATACCAAATATTTCTGGGCTCCCGAGCCCAAACAATGCCAACATCTACTGCCAGACCAATCCCTTAATGGAAAACTCTCTCTCTCTCTCTGTGTCTGTGTCCTCCGCTCGCCCATCCAGGCACTAATGTAAATGAAAGGCAGCGGGGACAGAGGACAGTGTTGTTAATGTGTGGACAGGGACAAAAAGCCACGGTCCAGGGGTATTGTATTGACCCTGTGACACATATCCCCAACCTCAACACACACACTCACACACTGCCATCACCCCCCCCCTCCTTCTTCTCCTCCCTCCTCCTCCTTCCTCCTCCCTTCTCTTCTATTGACGGCTCCTCAAAATCAATAAAATGATCTTGGAGTCCATCCACCATTTGGCTGCATCATCTTGGAAGTGCCTTCTTTTGAATATAGCAGCCATACTGTACAATGGGCCAGCCGAGCGCGTGTAATTTGCCATTGATTTCCCCCCCCCTCCCTCCCTCCTCCTCCTCCTCCTCCCCCCTCCTCCCCCCTCTCTCTTCCTGACTCCTTAGCCCCTAGTCACTGCACACAACACAAAAAACTAACTTCATCATACACCCTGTTAATGCACATCATGCACAATAACCCTCTTTTCTCCTGCCCTCTGGTAATTTCACTCTTTCTTTATCTTTCTTCGCTGCCTCTCTTCTCCCTCCTTTATCTCCGTCCGTCCTCCTCCTCTTTGCTTCGTGCTTCGGCCCTTATTCACTGACATCTCTTCACAGGTCACTGTTCTTTCTCTGCAGTAATGGACAACCTGTGCACATGTTGTCTGTGCACAACCTGTTTTTTTTTTTCTACCCCCCCTCAGTCTTTTCTGAGCTGAATATCCCACATATTGACGTTGTCCATCTCCTGTTTCTCTACATATTCAACATTTTTATGAGAAATATCCTATTTATCTTTTCACAAGCTTCAAATCAATACATCTATATTATAAAACCCACATTTATTATTAATTCATTATACAAATATTAATTTGAGTGAACATTTGAGTGATGATGATGCGCTTTTATTTTGAAATATCATGAAACCTACTGATTTATTTATCACACTTGAAATTTGTAAAAAGCAATTTACTTATTTTTATGTCACTGAAAAATAAAGAAGCCAGTTTGCAGATAAACTGTTCATGACACAATCTGTTGCTAAAATTGTTCACTATTTAACCAAATTGACGAAATTAAAGTATTTTTTTCTCTAATAACAAAAATGGAAAGTTAGATTTTCATGTCGGAGCCACTGCAGTTTATTCACTTCAGGATTAAAAGTCTTGATTGAATCCAGCTCAGATTAAAGTGTTGATGTTTCTTCATTGACTCAAGTGACAGAGATGAAGAGTTTGTTATCGTTATTATTATTTAGACCGATGGTCGTACAGGGTGGAGCTGATGGTGCTGGGTGGAGCTGCTGAGCTCACACTGATGTTCTGAGTCACTGAGCTCCTCAAGTTTCATGTAATGAAGATGGAAAAGTGTTTGGACACTGACCTTGGGGTCAGAGGTCAGGATGTGTAGATCCAAAATAAACCAACAGTAAACCAGATCATTTCAAAACCAACTAACTTTTACCATGATCTCCACTGCTACTCAACCTGTCAATCATTTCCTTGATTGATCAGCAGTGGAAAGTGGCCATCATTGTTTATCGACAGGAATATACGATGAACAAAAGCAGCCGAATCTCACTTTTAAAAAACTGCAGCTGTCAGATTTTTGCTGGGAGCTACTCATCTTCCCATTGACTGATCGATCAATCACCTATAATCTTTGCAGCGCAGAACATTTGACGTGTCACAAAATACTAGTAAACAGGTCAAACGTGAGTTGAGTGAGAGCAGACGTCAGACCTGAAACCAGCCGCTCTCTGAGAACTGGTCTCACTCTACATTTACATTTTCCGTCATCGCTGATGTTGTTTTCGTGACATTTCCCTGGTGGTGGCGACGCCTCTGCTCACAGTGATGACCTTTCTCTCATGATTCTCGCCGCAGTGATGAAATTTTCTACTCTCACCCGTGACATTCCTGTACTGTGATGATGATGATGATGATGATGATGATGAGTGTACAGGTCAACAGCTCCATACATTACAACACTTTTAAGCCTGCAGGTTTAAACATGGCCGCTGCTGCCGCCGCCGCTGCCGATGACGGACGTTTCAGATATCAGTCACAGTGTTTGGAAACATGTGGATCTCAATGTAAAAGCTGTTGTGTGTCGGGACAAAGATTTACACCCACATCTGAAGCACGGTTCATGCACACACACACACACACACACACACACAGACAGCTGTCAGTCAGTCAGCCTTTCAGAGCAGTGTGTTGTTTGTTAAGTCTGATACTCTGCCTCAGCTGCTCTAAGCCTATTACTGTATTCTTTCTCTGCTGTTCACAACACACACACAAACACACACCGCAGTGCTATCAGTAAGACCTTATTCAATAAGCCGAGCATATCCTCCAGCCATATCACACATCACTCTCCCCCATAAACACACCCTCTGTCTCACACACACACACAGGATATCTGAATCTCTTTTTCCTGAGTGGTGTTGTCATTCCTGTTTGTTGAGAGTATCATTTACAGCCAAGGTGTTTGAAGAAAGACACCTCTCCCGTGTGTGTGTGTGTGTGTGTGTCTCTTCAGAGTGGGGCTTTGCTGCTCCTGACACCGTTATCAGCTCTAGTCGAATGTATTTCTTATCGAGGTGGAGGTGTGGAGGGAGCTGGGGAGTGTGTGTGTGTGTGAGTGTGTGTGTCTGAAGGGGGGGTGGGGGGGGGTACCAACGACCGACAATACAAGCTTATCAAACGTCCTCAGCCACGATTCGGCCTGTCACTCAAGATCCACGTGCACAATCGTCCATGTGCACACACACACACACACACACACACACATAAATACACAAACACACACCGACAGAGCCGGAGCTCTTGTTTTGATTGATAGATGGTTTTCCCAACAAATAGAAAACTGGGATCAACATCCTCGTGGCCTCTTCTTTTTTTTATTTCACCCTCAACACACACACACACATGTGTGGTGGCATAACCGATGTATGGATGTGTGTGTGTTTGATACGTGTGTGTGTGTGTGTGAGAGAGACAGAACATTCCAGAGTAACAAAGGTGGGATTAAGGATGCATTAGTTGGCCGTGGAGCGAGAGGCCTGTCAATAACAGCAGCCAGAATAAACCCTGAAACCCTGATAAGAAGACAAAGGCCGAGCCAGATAGCAGCAACAAGCAGAGAGAGAGAGAGAGAGAGAGAGGGAGAGGGAGGGAGGGAGAGAGACAGAGAGAGGTAAGGAGGGATCAATAGTCGGAGAGAGAGAGAGAGAGAGGGTGAGAGAGAGAGAATGGATGGAGAGCGTGCGGGAGGATCAATACCAAGAGACACGGGAGGAGAGAAAGTTTTCACAAAGACAAACTGAGAGGGTGAGGGAGGGGGGAGGAGGTTGAGGGAGAGAGGGGGGGGGGGGATGCTGAGAGCTAGGACGCAGGTAAGAAGAAGGTTTTTACTGGAACAGGTCGATAATGAGAGCAGCCATGTTTCATTACATCGTGCTGCTGCAGCCAAAAGTCACCCAGAGCGTTTTCACTGACGACACAAAGACCAGACTTTTGTATCTACAATACGAAATGAATATAAAGCTTTTAACTTCTAATAAAAAAGATGAGACATATTGACTGTAATCCTGAGACAAACAAGACTTATGTCGACTTTTAGGTCACGACGATCATGTGGCGGAGGATTCACAACATTTCACTCCACGCAGCTGATTTAACGGAGTCTGGTGTTCACCAGGGGAGAAGCTGGATGTGACTGTGAATGTGTGTCTTCATGCGTAGGTACGTTTTGGATTAGCTGCAATTTTCAATCAGTGAATTAAGTTTTTCTATCAGTGATGATGATGATGATGATGATGATGATGCACAGTGCCCAGAGACGGTCAGGCTGCACAATTCATGTATCTGAATTTGAACTGTGGCCAAGTGCGAGTGGTTTGTGTGTCACAGCATTACTGTACGCTGTTGTCAGCACCATGAGTGTTGTGTTGCTATAGAGACGCCCTGGCCAACAAATCATATTCTCAGGATGTTTGTTTGATAGAAGATGCGACAAAAATCACATCGTCAGTTTTTTTTTAATTGAAGTGAAGAAGAAGAGTAAAAGTGAGCATCCGCACTCAAACCACCGTCACACTGCCATCTGCCCATGTGGTCACAGTATGATGTGTTTTTGCAGATTGTGCAGCCGTAATGGAAACAGTGGTTTTCTTGCATGATTTAATATCAACATGACGCAGGTTTCAGTGGCCCGGAGTAAACTTATAACTGATGCTAAATCAAACTGAACGTGTGAGTGAGTGAGTGGTGGAAAAAAAGGCAGATTGGGGAATTTTCTGTGAGAGCTTCTCCCTCCATTAACTCAACAGATCTCCACCAAGGCCGGCGCACAGGCCCAGACTTCAGTGTCTCACAAAGCATCCACATACAAAGTTTTCTATTATTTGTACCTGAGACTCAGTGAAAATCAAAGTGCTGAGAAGAGTCTGGAGCAAGGTCTGTATCTGCAACGGCTGGTATTGTCTGAAAAACCCTCAGAGTCTGTTCTGGCCTAATGTTCCTGTTGAAATGTCAAATCCACACACACACACACACACACACACAGTCAGTGAATTCAACAAGGCCACTGATCTCTGTGTCGCCCTCAAGGGTTAACGTAAATAAAGCTGCACTTTATATCCTCTCCTTACAGGACTTTATCTTTGTTTCTTGTTTCCTTCACATCATGTTTTCACTTCTGACTGTTTCTTTGTTTATTTATCAGCAGGATTTGTTGAGACGTACTGAACAAATCTGCACCGAGGATGGATTACAGAGGAAGATATTACATTTTGGTGTATTTACAATGTAGATCTAGTATTTTTCCTCATTTATGGAGCTGAGATGTTGGAGTTGGTGCAGATCCAGGTCTGGATCGGACACACAGGCTGCGGGAGTGTTTGGCCTTGGCGGGCGAGCGTGCCGTTCTGGTTCTCACTGTGATGTATAGTTGTCGGGATCATCTCCGTGATTAAAGCTCAGCTCAGCTCAGATGATATGAGATCATGGACGCAGCGGTGAAAAAAGAAAGATGCAATCTGTCCAGCTGTTGACGACGACACAACCATGACAACATCACTGAGAGAACCTGACACAACAGGATGTGACAAGTTGAGAAATCCAGAAAATCGCTGCTTCATCAACACTTACACTGCTTTTATGAAACAATGTGACTTATGTCGTTATGTAGACTTTTTTTCTGGATCATTGAGCAACTTCAAGTCAAAGCAGAACAAAGTTGACGTGCAGCTGAGGCTCGACGAGCTGTGTTTCGCTGGAGAGCGAGCTAAATAAATCTCCCTGTACTCCATTTATCACCCTGCCAACGACGTGCCGTCTTGAGTCGAGGCGGTTAAAGAGTGGCGGGCTCGTAGTCACAACAATCCTACAGAGGCTTGAACCAATGACAGCGCGGCGGTGGGCAGGCGGCGGGTGGGGAGGGAGGGACCCCGGTAATTGTTTCACCGGCTCTCATTAATTAATTTCCCCTTCTTCAATTTAAACTGGAAACACTACATAGGTCTGGGAGGTATAGGTAATGATACAGAGGCAGAGACATGAATACAGAAAGAGAGAGAGAGAGAGAGAGAGAGACCTAAAGAAAGCATCGAGAGAGAGCGAGAGAAAGAGAGAGCGCCCCGTTCCTGTCAGCGTGGCAGCGAGCAGCTAGCTGTCACACAAAGACACAATGAGGCCCAGCAACAAACAGCCACTTAAAAAACAGCCTGGCAACAGAGAGCAAATTCAATTAGAGAAGTAATTAGTAGATACAGGGCCAGGCAGCAGGCTGCAGCGACGCCACAACACAGGAATTAATAGGCGCGGATAGGAGGAGGACGCTGTCATAATTAAGAGGCAATCACCTATGTCAATGAATACCTAAAAAAAAACACAGCCCCCCAACGCAAAACTATTAATTCAGTGATCAAAAAATATTTCAGGAGATGATTAATACAGCAAATTCATTTTAAAAGACTAATTTCTGGAAAGATAGCAAGACAATTGCACATAATGTACTCCGCCTGGCATTTATATTGCTAATTAAATTTTTTTCTTTCTGATAATTTGTGGAAGGATTGCTCTTCCCCTCTCCACCTGCCTCTCCCCCTGTGTGTGTGTGTGTGTGTGTGTGTGTGTTTTGCTTCGTCTTAGAGTTATGAACCAACGGAGGCAGTGTTGCAGCGGTAAACACACTCGAACACACTGCAGAGGGTGTCGAACAGAGCTCAGTGTAAAACGCCTCCTGGCAGAAAAACAAAATAAAACACACACACGCAGCCGCCACGCATGGACGAGAGGAACGACACCGACAACAACAACAACAACAACAACAAAAACTTGCCACTCTTTTCCTCTGCAGCACCCCTCCACCCTCTCCTTATTTACCCCCCCAACGACTCCACAGATACAAAAGACCTGGCAATTAAATTAGACGATAAGGACGTGAAGTAAATCAGCAGGTTATTGATTGATTCGTCTCTCTTGGGGCGGAGGGCGGCGGTGGTTATATTTTCACACCAACGTCTCATCTATCACTAATTACTCAGTTTCTAAAATCCCTCAGATGAGACACCAAGGTTTCATCCATCACACACACACACACACAGAGGGATCTGAGGGATTAGGAGAATCATCACAGAGTGTAAACAACATGAACAGAAACGCAGCCTCGGTATCTAACGCTCCGTAAGCGCCGGGATGTGGCCTGACGTCGCCGTCATCAGAAGAAGTGAAGCCGCCTGAGAGTCATTCATCTGACCAGCAGCGGCCTTGAGAAGCTGCAGCATCAAACACGACGTAGAGAAAAGCACACAGGACTCCGAGCTGGAGGTGAACATCTGTAACATCTGTCAACTTCATAGATATCATCATTATAACACAGACAGATACAGTGAGAACATGTGGTTATTTCTTGAAGTGGCTGGACAGTGTTCAGCTGTTCCCTGTGTTTATCTTTGGTTTCCAAGGTCAAAGGTGAACTTCCATGTTCAGAGCAAGTGACTGTTGAGCATCTGATGCTTTTCCTCTAGACTTGTTCTTCAATCTTCAGCTTTTAAAGGAAATATACCAAGTTTTGATGCTGTGAAGTGAAACAGAGGCGACGTCAGCTGTTAGCGCCTCAACAAAGACTCATGTCCTGTACTCCAAACTTCTTACACTGATTGATTTTGATTGTCAGTAAGTCCCCTCAGGCTGTGACCCCCCCCCCCCCCCCTCCTCCTCCTCCTCCCCCCTCCTCCAAATATGATGAAAATAAGTTTGGAAATAGTTCAGAAATCAGTCGTGATGCAGCTGTGGATTCTCCGAAACTGAAAGATGCATAAAAAACCAAACAAACAATGACAACGACGTGAAACCAGGGGTGACGTATGAAGCCGAAGGGCCTCCTGAGAGAACAGTGAACGGATAAACACAGAGGAAGTGCAGATGAAAACTATTTGCTGCTGCCTCAACAGTCTCAATTTCAACACTAAGAGAGAGAGAAATACCTTCACATTTTATTTTATCTTCAGTGCCGGAAATGAAAAACGAGGCCCACGTGGAGCAGAGGGAGAGGTGGGTGTCACGATGAGCGCTGAATTTCCACATCCACATCTTTTTAAATACAGATTTAGTTTCTCAGGCAGCGTTTTTTTTTTTTAAATGGAGGGAGATCTCCATATGCAGAATTTACATATTCATCTGTGACAGTTGGAGGTTATTTGGAGCCCCCATTTTGGAGTGATGTGAGAAAAAAAATATCCACTTAGCCATATCATCTCCAACGATCGGGGACTCATAAGCCTGGCAATAGGCTGAGAGGGGAGGATAACACTAATATGGCCTCAGATTTCTATGCAGGACTAGTTAATGCTATTTACTGAGGAAGGTAGATGATCGACTGGAGAGCAGAGGGAAGGAGATGGACATTAAGTGGCCTTCGGAGTCTGTGGCCGCTGCTTTAAGAGCCAATTACCAGGCTAATGGAGTTAATGCCAAGAGATGAGATGGGCTGGGGAGATGAGAGATGAGAGAGAGGAGAGGAGAGGAGAGCAGAGGAGAGGGGGATAGCGGGGAGAAGCCTGACACGGAGACAAACTGCAAAGCAGAGAGAACGATTAGAGTTTGTTAATCTGATGGGCAAATCACACAAGCATCAAACGTACAGTAACGCACGAGGAGGGGAAACCAAAAAAACGGGACGGAGAGGGGCCCCGACGAGATCTGTCTCTGTCTCTGCTTCATGATCCGTCATGTTAGGCTGCAGATTAAAAGCGTGATCTCCGGGCTTATGAACGATTTAGCCAATTACCAACGTTATCTAAAAACGCTTTAATTTGCCATTCAGAGCTGCAACAGGGGCCCTCGGAGCCGTCAATGAGGGTGATTAGAGCCCAGATTGCAGCTTCGGGGGGAAAAAAAAAAAAAGGCCCCCAAACATCTGCCGTCAGAGTGACTCGGAGACGTCAACGCAGGAGAAAAGGAAGAACTCTTCAGTGGCTGGTATCTGATTAGAGAGGAGAGGAGAGGAGAGGAGAGGAGAGGAGAGGAGAGGAGAGAGGGAGAGAGAGAGAGATGGAGAAGGAAAGAAGAGGTGGAAAGACCTGAGTTGGTCGGCTGCCAGACACCTCAGTGTGACAGGGAAGGCCCATCTGTGCTCCCCAACACTCAAGATGGCAGATGTAGAAGCAGATTGATTTTCATTCAGCTGTCATGATATACAAGTGAAAAAAAAAACACTTGTACACACACACACACACACACACACACACAATCATGGTGTTTGAGAGCTCTGTCAAGTGCCCAGGCTGCTGTTGGCTGTCGGTCTGCCAAGCTATTTCTCTCCTTCCTGTCATTTCCTCATTCTCTTCCCCTCCCTGTTTCTCCCTCTCTCTTCCTCCCTCTGACTCTCTGTCTCTCTCACTCTCTCACTCTCTCAACGAGCGCCGCAGAATCTAAACGCCACATCTGGCGCTCAAATTAAATCATTTACAGTCCATAGAGAGAAGCGGCATTTAGTGACAATACAGCCGGTGGGGAATCAGTGTGTTTTCTCTAAGCTCTGACACCGAGCGTCTCCTCCTGGCATCTGATTAGATGTCATCGCGCTGCTGTTCAGATGTGCGAGACGTGTTTTCTTGCTGCATGCTCGAAAACCGGGAGGGTTGAAAATGTCATGGAGGGAGCTGATCATCTGGTGGCGTCGCCTCTGACACCTGCACTCCCTTTCTCCTCGTGTCACGGCTGCCTCCATCTGTGGGGGCCTCTTCACTCCGGCAGATTTTTGTGTTGTTTGGGGAGTGTGTGTAACCGTACCACTGAAGGTTACTAGACGGAGGAATAATGAAGACGTCCTCGCTTTGACTTCCACAAATGTTTACAAGGTCGGTCGGCGAAGGTGCTGGCTTGAAATGATGAGACTCGACTAGAAGTGATGTGAACGAAACACAGAGTCAAACTACAGAGGGAGGAGGAGGAGGAGGAGACTGTGCTGCTCGGACGCCATTTTGAATGTAACTCTAAAGTGTGTGTGGAAACCAAGCAGCTTAAAAATGAAGGAAGTACCAAGACCTGCAGTTCTCTGAACAGCCACTAGAGCGCTGCTCCGGCGGTGAGTCAGTCCCCATAGACTTCCACATTAATGTCCAAGTTTACAGCAGAAATAACACATCTTCAACAGTGTCAGTCTCTACAGCTACTTGTTTAAAGTTGATTAGGGTTTAAAGTGGAGCGTGACTGAGGGCGAGCTCGCTCTGAGTGACAGGTGGAGGAGCTTACTGGGATGCACCAACTCCTCTTTGCCCATGTTTGGTGTAAGATTATTGGAGTCGTGCAAAGACAGCGAAGCAGCAACACCTATGGATGAGGTCATATAGGCTACGTCCATCTCCTCTTTACAGTCTAAACCCTGTGGACAATCTACCTCCACCCACAATGCATTGATATAATAAGAGGTGTGATCCAGCACAGCAGCAGTATGATGATGCTCCACCAGGTAACAAGCTGTCAAAGAGCAGCAGCAGCAGCAGCAGCAGCAGCAGCAGCAGCAGCAGCATGGTATTATACCTCTGTATCGGAGTGGATCAGTTATCATGAGCCACTGCATCAGACCTGACGCGTCACACACTCCACTCTGGCTGTTAGCCTGACTAACACACAGAGAGTTGGACCTCAACTGGCCTCAGCAAACCTGTGAAGACCTGAAGGTTCAAGACAGATCAGATGTTTCCTGGCATTGAGTCGTATGTCATCAATAACCGATGGAGCAGCGATCACTGCTGCATACGCCCCAAAAACTGCTCGTCCATTTTGTCAGCGTCTGTGTTGTTCACTGGTTTACTTTCTCTTCCACGTTGGTGGCCAGACCGTGTCTGTGCATGCAGGTTGTTTCATGCAAACAAAGCAGGTGTGAATGCAGATATCAGATATGGGTCACTTCTGATCTTCCAAACTGAGCCAGGCTGTAACAACATGTAAACAGACAAGAAAAATCAGATATAGGCAACAAATAGGAACTAGGCATCAAGACCTGTCATGTAAATACAGCCTTAACCCCCCCCCCCCCCAGGCTCTTCTACGTGTCCCTGTCAATAAAAAAACTATTGATATATAACAACAGAACAGGGGGAGGCGGCCTGCTGCTGCAGCAATCCCCAGAAAAATAACCCGATTTTAGAAAATGCCTCAAATAAAGCTGATTTGAATTGTGATAGTGTAACAATACCACCCCCACCCCAGTGACAGCGCTTTCTCTTTGCTTGTCTTAAGTAGCTCAATAACAGACTAAATGACTTGTTAAGACAGAGATTTACACTTTAAAAAGGTAAAAATAAGTAATTCCATCTGGCTAAAAGCACAAAACACACTCTCACATGACAACTGCTGTGCATAATATGTCAACACACACACACACACACACACACACACTCACAAAAACGAACAATAATGACCGCTGGGGTTCTGTCAATCAGCCTCCACTGACACTAATAAACATTCCACTCCCTGCTAATCACATTCTGCTGTCATTAGCTGATGCTGTATCAATGGCTGATTCAAGCCTTTAATAAAATCATAAAACATTTCTCATTTCTTTTTTCTTTTTTTCCTCCTCACAAGAATTCAGAAACATGTCTTTTTTTTTTTTTTTGTTAGGGGTTTCAGGCGCTCTGATAGAAGCCTATTGACTCGTAAGCTCGGCCTGGGAACAGACTGACTCCTGTGAAATCCCTATAAAATATGAGAGTGGAGGTCATCCGTCATTATAGTCCGACGGCACAGGCCTTTGTTTGTCCGGCGCTGGCTTGTACTGGACTGGTCTGGCTACTGGGGAGACTGTAATGTGTATGTGTGTGTGTGAGAGAGGGACAGTCAGACAGAAAGCAGTGTGTATGTGTGTGTGTGTGTAAGAGTGTGAGAGAGGGAGGCAGTTGACCTAGTGTCAATTAGGAGCCCATATCGTTCCATTCCCCGGGGGCGAGGCCGACTCTGAAACATTAAATCATTTCATTCACTTCAGACCGATCCTGCTGTTTCCCCTTCACACTGCCTGTGTCTGAGAGGAGCTGCTGCTGCTGCTGCTCAACACACTCTCACTCAGCTGCACCATGAAAGTCGCTTCGAGCTCGGAGGCTGTGACACTGCAGCAACGCCTCCTGCAGCAGGTCCAGAGCTAAAATAACAACAGAGTCCTCACATTAGCTGTTTGATCAACAGTGGTAAAAGCACAACAGATGCTGCTCTGGTGACTAGTTTAATCATTTATGAATCCATTTTATGTTCATCAAATAAAGTATAGGTCGTGTGATTTCACCCGTGTGTGATTTCGATAATGTTTCAAGAAACTGTGAAGCTCTGTTGTGTTGATCAACATGTTGACGTGTGTGTGTTTCCTGTTCAGCAGCTGTGTTTGACAGCAACGTGTCGGTCCCAGCAGCTGCAGCGTGGAGAGCAACACATGTTGATGTGTGGTGTGGCCGAGGAAGTGTTAATGGAAGCCCACGTTTACACAGCAGGGGACGTCAATGATGTAACACAACAACACACAACAGTAACACACACGTACAGTAATCAGTGCAACACTTGTCTATGTAGTATCTGTATGGAAGAAACACACACACACACACACACTCTAACTTTTCTAACGTTACAAGTTAAATTCTGAGTTTGCACGGACACACACGTTTAGAAAGTGTCACACACACTTAAGCGTTGTTAAACTTCATGCAAATTCTCAAACTGATTTAGTAATAAATCCCATATTTCCGATCGTGTTTGTTGGTGGCAGACTCCAAATCAGCTTTTCTATAAAATCCTCTCTGACAAAATGTGACAAACTATTGTTGTTCTTTGTCTCCATATCACTCTAATCCTCTTTCTCTCTCTCTCTGCCTCTCCATCCCTCCATCCGCACTCCCCAACCACAGGGAAAGGCCTCAGTACTGACCGCCACAAACACACACACACACACACACACAGAGCTATGGCTGGCTCTGTAGGTCTTACTGGGAGGCTAAGCTGTGTGGTCACATTTTACATATGTGTGTGTCCGTGTTAAATGGGGAGTTGGCCTGGGTGTCACTGGGTTTTGGCTGTTGGACACTCTGTGTGTGTGTGTGTGTGTGTGGCTACAGTAGATGGACTTGGCTGGACTTAGGAGTGGGCTAGCCGGATTTGGCTATTCTGACTGTGTGTGTGTGTGTGTGAGTAACTTGTTGGCACATGCTCAGGTTGCTGTATGCATACATGTGCATGCTTGCGTCCGTGTGTGTGTGTGTGTGTATTTGGCCGTTGTTGTAGGTATGCTGCAGATCAGTTTAAGCCTTATAAACCTATTGTGCCATAAACCCATCCCCTCTCATCTCTTATAACCTCTTTGTCTGACAGTGTATCCATGCCACTGCTAATATACACACACACACACACACACACTGAGGTCTAATACGCTACAACACATCACAGCTGGTGGATCACTGTTGTGACCAAACTAAACTTACTCATGAGCTTCTTTGTTTTCTCCAGCTGCACTTTACTTCCTGTGATGCTGTGAACTATTTCAGGAAAAGGTGAGCAGCGCTCTGACGTGCTGTTACACCAGCACTTTAGCAACATGGCACAACGATGGTCTGTGTGTTACTGAAACCACTCGCACATGAAGCTGTGTTCTTCTATCACATGTTAATATCCAGTTGTCACCATGACACACACACACACACACACACACACACACAATACCCAGAAGTGAATCTGAATCTTCACATGTGCCCATTAAATCAGCATCAGTTCCCCTGAGGCTAATGTTAGCAGCAACATTAGCCTCAGTGAGCTAGGATGATGCTAGCTCGGTTCTCATTACACTGACTGCAGAACATAACAAGGTCACACTCGTGCAGCTTTATAGATGTATAAATAAAGACTGATAGCTCCTGACTGTGGTGCAACAAGTTCAGTGGATGCAGCCACAGACCCAACATTTAAAGCGCTACAGAACCAGAGTCTGGTTCAGATCTGCAGCCACTGAGTCTCTGTCGACTCCCTCTGTGACACTGCAGATGTCTGCAAACACAAAACACTGACTGACGACCAGTTCGAATTCAAACCAGGTTCATTTCATCTCTGCAACCGCATTAACTTGACTATTCACCTGAAAAGGCTCTGACAGCTCTGTGGTAAGCTGAGGGAAACCTCCGTGTCTGATCTAATATAGAAAAGTTACGTTTATTTACTTTTGTACCAAAACCACCGTCTGCTTTTGTTGCCAGAACCACAACACAGTCGACAGATGTGGACCAACCAACCACCTCAGCCACCTCCTGGTGTCTCCAACCAGCCACTGGGTTTCCTACAAAACATATTTTCTGTTTAGTTTAGTCGTTCAGAAACGTCATTTCATCAGTTTGTCATTTGTCGTTATGCAGATACTGCACTGAACATGACGCTGACGAAAACACTGAGACTGAAAAACAGTAAATTTGGCCAAAGACAGACGTTAAAAGGGGAACAGCAGAGATGGAGCCTGTAACACACACAGTCATTAGATCCATCATTAACACGTACACAAACCAAACCAAAGTTGAGCGACGTCAGACCATCAGACAGCAAATGAATTCACAGGATCTTAAAGATAAACAGTTTATGAAATGTACTTTCACCCGATACGAATGTGATTACTGCTCGTTGACTGAGCTCTCACATCGTTGTCATCCAAACCCCTCGTATCCAGATTACAACCTCAATCTGCAAAACTGTTTCTAGTAGCTTCATTTAAGTTTTTGCTTTTTTGTTTTTATTTGCAACAAAACATAAAAATTGTCAATAAAACTGTGTTTTATTCCCCCGACATCTCAAAAAAAAAAAAAAAAAAAAAAAACCTCCTCAGAGAGCTGCCGGGTTTGTTGTGAAGTCTCCTCGTCGATAAAATAATGCTGCGCTGATTAAAGCGGATTTAGAGCTTGTAGCATTTGATCAGAGTCCAGCTGATATCAGAATCGCAGACCAGCTAAGCTCTCGGAGCCAAATCCATAATAATACTCCTACACCACCCACAACAAAGGAGGCAGACGACGGCGAGTAAATAAACGTAAGAAGAAAATATCATTTGAAGACCCCCTCACATCTGAGCGGAGTAATACCACCGAATATTTACTATTGAGGCTGCTTTTGAAGAAAAGTGCTGTTTGTCCTTGATGGTGTGTCACAAAGATTAGTGTCACAAAGAGTTATGGATTTGGAAAATTATTTTATTTTTTTATTGATCTCTTCGCTACGAGAGAAAAACGTCAACAAAGTTTAAAAAAAAAAAAAAAAAAAAAAAAGCTTTATGTTTCCGACAGAAAATTCCATTATGATAACGAGATACAAGTTTGATGGCGTTTTGCATATTTGTGTGTTTCCGGGCGGTGAGTTTATTATGAGCTGCAGCATCAAAAGCAGATTTTGTGGTTGTTGTTTTTTTTTTTTTTAAAGAACCTGTGAGCAGCACTTTCAGCCCCGCATTCAACTTCTCTGTCAATATTGTCCCTCGTAACATTAACCCCTGACAACGGCTGCACAGCAGGACCGGCGAAACACTAATGTGTAATGTCTTAATGTACAATAAAAGAGATGCAACCTCTAAAAAGAGACACACACACACACATACAGTCGTCTCTCTGATCCACGTGTTTACATCTGCTCCTTCTAAGAGAAGCAGGAAAAGTTTTCTCCATCAGCCTCTTAAGTGTCTGGCCTTCAGCTATATTACCCTCTTTTCCTCCTCCCTCCACCTATCCCTCCATCACATCTTAATGTGTTTGATAAAACATCAGGCGTAGCGGGAAGGGCACAAGGCGGATGATGTGCTTTTTTGGCCAAAACAGGCTTCGGCTAAAGGACGAGGATAAAGAGCTGAGTCTGCTCTGTCTGTCTCTGCAGGTCTGTCCGTCCACTCGCTGCATTAAGAAGCCGTCCAGCTTCTTTTCAAAGCCAGCCACTCTCGTCGAACCTCTGCATCTCAGGGCTTTTGTCCCCCCCCCCCACCTCCTCCTCCCTCAATCTCCCCATTCCACCACCGCAGCAGCAACCCCCCCCCCCCCGCCTCTCAACCCGCTGTTGAGTGTCTGTAATGGCCCAGACGTGAAGGGAGGGAGGGAGGGTGGGCATAGGAGCAAAGGGGGGAGAGAAAATTAAGAAAGTGAGAGAAATGGAGGAATGGAGCGAGAAAAAGAGAGCAAGCGGGAGAGGAACTGGAGGGTGAAGGAGGGAAGGGACAAAAGGAGGAGAGAGGAAAGTGAAGGAGAGAGTGGTGGTGGAGGAGAGAAGAGACGCAGGAGCGCGATGCGTGGGGGGAAAAGGAGGCCGAGTCTTTAGGAGGAAGCCAGGCGGCACTAAGCGTCTCTGTCGCTGCCCAGTCAGGCCTGCCTTCCCCCTGGCCACGAAAACCTCCCCTCCCTCCCTCCCTCCCCACCACACACACCACATCCCGCCCTGACCACGCTGCACTCCTCTTCTTCCCTCTTCACTTCATCCAGGCGTCACACACTCACACTTTCAATTGGATTTGCTACTCTTACAGGGACTTTCCATTAGATTTACTCTGAACCTATTGACTCTGATGTTTCCTATCAGACTCTATTTACAGGCTCATGGTCACTACACCAGTAAAGTTATATGTTGTTATACGACAAGTTATAAACTACTCATGCATGTGAGTGGTTCTATACACATGCTAGAATAATAAAAAAGCCATTGAATATCATAAAATATGAAGTACTTATCACTGGTTTTGATTAAAGTACTCTGACCAATTCTGCTTTTGCTTTACAGCACAAACTCACAGGATGGTGCTGTTCCTCAAGTGTAAATGCAGCTAAAGTTTCTCATCATTGAAAAAAACATCACGTAACTTTTCATCTTCCTTTGAAGAAGACGACGGCGACGAAGAAGAGCTGCGCGACTGCAGCGTCCTCTGAGGAGGATAAATGTAATCTTAATTTGGAGACAAGCTGTCAGGAGTGTGAGACAAACAATCATCTTCTCCACTACAGAATAATTTGTGTATAACTTTTTACAAGACGGTAAAAATATTCATGTGAAAATGACACTTTGATGCAGCAGAAACATAAGTGAAGAAAATCACTGTTTGTCCGTCAGCGATGTTACTCTGCCTGTTTGGTCCTCACAAGAACTGGAACACAAAGAGCGCACACACACACACGCACACACACACACAGCCAGTGGCCTCGGGACTAATTGCTAGATTGGAGCAGATTTTCTAGTTCAGTTCAGGGCTGTAATTGTGAGGAGAGCAGAGAGGACTGACAGGGCTTCAAGCTGAGAGGACAAATCACCAGGGGCCGCAGATTAGACCGCACTGATGTTCACATGTCCATGTGTGTGTGTGTGTGTGTGTGTATTGGGGGGTGAAGGGTTAAGCCAACCATCTCTCAATTCCAGGTTTCCGTGGCACTGACCCCAAACTGCCACACACACACACACACACACACACACACCATGTTGACCCCTGCAGACCCCACGGTGCCTCTCACTCACAGACCAGTGAGAACCGTGTCAGCAGAGACTTGTGCTAGATTCACCGCAAATGGGAAACCTCATCATCGTCCACTGTGAGCGTTTGTCTCTCTGGAATAAAACGAGAGGTGCGGAGAAGAGGCCACAACACGACAGCTTGGATTTACTTCAAGAGGCATCAGACACTGCTGACACCTGCTGATGACCTGCCTGTGCTGGTGCAGATGCTGTAAATCTTTGTAAATCTCTACCAATATTTCTGTTCTTACATTCTTGCTCTTGTGTCTCAATTCATTCATGTGACATTTTTGTTTTAAGCAAAGCTGAAAAACAAAACCAGAGATTAAGTCTTACTGTAGTCGTGTCAGGAAATCAGTGCACATACTAAAAAAGACTTGATGTGCAAGCAATCAAAAGAAATCACAGTTTTAGAAAAACATGTGTGATGTGCATGTGACGTTCAGTTAGTCTGAAGTTAAAGTTTGATACATGATGGTGCAGATCAATCAGTTTCTGTTCTGTTCTGCAAACCAACATTATATATACATACATACACACAGTGTAGATGTAGGATGCTCTAAATGACATCCAACAGTCAGAGCTGCTGTGACCCTGAAGCTCATCTCTTTGCAGGATCATCGTTATCTTTATCTCTATGTATCAAGAAATTGGCTCAAGTGCATTTTCTAAAAATATTAATGATAATAATTCTTCATAAAAGACCAGCGTTAACACACTGTGCCTGCATCATGTCTCCAGGACCAACGTGTGTCATCTGACAGCTGTGGTGAACTTCACAGACAGGATGAAAACCCTGTATCGACTCCTTCCCATCTCTCCCTCTCTCTCCCTCCTTCCATCTGTAGGAGCCTCATCAGTCGCAGCAGGACAGGAAGGAGACACAGAGCGACAGACCACAGAGATGGCAGCGCTCACACACACACACACACACACACACACACACACACACACACACACACACTGAAAGCTGCACCACAGGCATTTAGCTAGTAGATCTACATCTGCATGAAAACAGCAGCAGTGGCCAGGAGGGCCCTCAGTTACTCCTCACACTCTCCACCACATCTGCACCCACACCTGGATTCACTCCTGTCGTAGTAGGAGGATGAAGGAGGGAGGGAGGAAGAGGAAAAGGAAGAGGAAGGCTTTAGGCGGCCAATCAAACTCTTCTCTGTCACTCACCCACTCAGTCAGTCAGTCAGTCAATCATGCAGTCAATCTTTCAGTCAGCTTACCTTCTAAGTGATGTCATGGCTGTCATTATGACAAGGCCTGCAGTCCTGGTGTCTGATTGGACGACACCCGCTGTCCGAAGCAGCTTTACATCCATGGCAGGAAACGGAGAACAGAGTGATATGACAGAGCGTTTCCTGCTCTCTGATCTGATCGTCTTGCTACCTGCCTCTGTCCTTCCTGTTAGCTGCTTGCTACACATTCGCTGCTGTTAGACTTTGTCTTCACACACTGATAGAGATGTATGTCTGTCTATATCACCTCCTGACACCCTGGACACTATCCCTGTCATCTTTCCCTCCCTCCCTCCCTCCCTCTCTCCTTCTACCTGGCCTTCTCCTCCTCCCTCCTTCATCCTAACATTCCTCTCCTCTCTCATGCTTTGGTATCTGTCTTCACCTCGGCCTCTGCTCGCCCTCACCCTTATCCCGTGCACCCCACCATCACACCTTCATACCCCCCCATCCCCACACCCCCCCACCCACCCACCCAGCCTTCCCAGGCCCGTCATCCCCCTAACCCCCGGCCTCAGCGCCGTCACCCGGTCCCCGGCTCTCCCTCTCCCCTCTCTCCCTGCCTCTCCTCCAGCCTGCCTCTCCCTCTCCTCTGCCTCCTTCAGCCCCAGCCTTCTGCTCAGTGTTCAAGGGGAGAGCCAGCTAGGAATGCTGTGGCTCTAGACGTTTTGTCCAAGCCCTAGGTCTCTTTCACTGAGGCAAGATTAGTTCATACAAAAACTCAACAATACACCACTGAAAGCCATTGTTGATATTCAACATTTTTCACATAGCGGGGCAGAATAGACAATGCGGCAGCCGGGAAAGCCCGAAGCGGACTAGCAGGGTTGATGGCTGATGGTATCTCAGCTGAGCGAGGGCCTTAATCCCTTTTTATACACACACACACACACACACACTCTCAAGAGCCTGGAGACAACAAAATCAATACTGCTCTCTCTCTCTCTGTCTGTGTGTGGATCAGTGGGTGGGTGAGTGTGATAGGGAGAAAAAGGAGAATAGTTCTGTTTGTACCTCTGCATGTGTCCGTGTGTGTGTGTGTGTGTGTAATGTAACATGAGCCCTTGTAAATCTGTGTGTATAAATGACATCACAGGATCTGATTAAAGCAACTTAACTTCAGATGTGCTGCAAAAGAAAAAAAAAAAATCATCGATGGTGAAATTATGAATTTTTCAGTTTCTATGAAAAAACGAACGTGATGAAGGATCAAGTCCAGGTCACTGAAATATCCTCCGAGCCCTGAACCTACCACACATTACATTTCTTGACTCTCCCAGAGCTAATCATAAGATATGTTGTTGTTTCCTACTTAATAAATCAGACTTAACCTCAAAATGTTTGTTGCACAATCACAAACACTTTCGAAGTTCCTCTAAAACTGTGGGAAAAATCAGTGTCGTATATATACACTGGACTAAAGCTACAGAGGTGTTACCAAGAGTTAACGTGTCACAGCCTCTATTGAATCCATACAGTGGAGTTATTACTGGAACATATACATACAGGAAGCACTATGCCTACGTTACATACTGCTGAGAAAAGTGATCACGTTTTGCAAATAAAACGTCATTTTTCTGAGTAAGAAGCCTGTGTAGTTAATTCATAATTATACAGAGGTAAACAGTGTTTTGCACTAAGATGTTGTGAAGCAGATGAAGCTCAGAGTCAGAGTGAAAACCAGGACTTGACTCAAACTACTTGGTAATTATAGACTATAAGACTAAAAAGCAGCTGAAATCTGACACACCTCGACTGAACTGCTATTATCACGAGGGATTTTTATGGTGTACGCTGTAATTGTCTAAAAAAGTGAAAAGAAAACATGCCACAGCAGAAAGTAAACTGTGTTTCTGGGAGATTAACAGCTAAAGGAGCCATGAAATGACAAATGATCTGATTGGTTAAAATAAAGTGCTTCCTTATGTTCAGTGTCAAGGGCAGAGCAGGATTGTGACACGGGGCCTGGACCGGCTTCATGATTACAGCTGGTTAATGTAATGAACGCCGTGTCATGTAAAAACTCATAAATCATGTCACGGCAGCGGAAACATTTCATAAAACATGATTAAAAGTGTCGTGTAACATTGGGAGCGACGGTGTCAGAGTGAGACATGTTAATTGTGCACTAATGATATGTAATGAATGTCATCAGCCCCGAGGCTTCGGCTAACGAGCTAAATGAACTGGCACTAATGGGCCCTGTTAGCTTATCTTAGCGCTAACATTAGCCAGCGTAATAAAGGGTTCGTCCTCGGCTGACAGCGGCCAACGTTTCCACAAGTGTCATTTTACAATTAGACGCTTCTTTTAAAATGCTTTTTGACAACAACAACAACAACAACAACAACAACAACACAAAGACGCAGAAGGCCTCCTGTCACACAGACAGCTCATCACAAAGACACACACACACACACACAGCTCCACAACAAATCTCCCTCCTGTCCTGCCCTCCACCTGGACTCCAGATCCTGATCCGGATCCAGTTGCCAGGCTTTCCCGGGACCCCCCAACTCCGCTAGGTAGCAGAGGAGAAGAAGAAGAGGAGGACGAGGAGGGAGGGAGCAGGGGCCCTCTCTCTCTCTCTCTCTCTTTCTCTCTCTCCATCTTTTTTCTCTTTCTTCCAATTGACCAATTGACAGCTGATTGATGGCTATCTCCTCAGCCCGACAAAGAGCAGCATTAGCATAACTAAAGCAATGTACAGTAGAGTGGGGCAAACAGTAAATTACATGTTGCCCCCCCCCCCCCACCTCTCTCTCTCTCTCTCTCTCTCTCCACTACGGCAGGCAAACAAAACAAAACAAAGTATGCTTTTTGTCCCTCATGTGAGCCCTTAAACAGTACAGCTTGACAGCTTCTTTAGAAGGAGGCACACAAAAGGCCTGACAGAGAGAGAGAGAGAGAGAGAGAGAGAGAGAGAGAGAGAGAGAGAGAGAGAGAGAGAGAGAGAGAGAGAGAGAGAGACAGAGAGAGAGAGAGAGAAAGATGGAAAACACACTCTATCATTTGAATAAGATGCTGACCTTGAGGAGGGTTTCTGCTGTGTACATGTGTACGTGTGTGTGTGTGTAGTGTATAGAGGGAAACATATAGGAAACACTATAGGTGACTGTAGATCTGTTCACTTCATATTCTCACTTCATTAACTTGAGGAACCGACGCCGAGAAACAAAGAGCGATCGCTTGAGTCAAGTCGAGTCGAGTCGTCACCGTCGTCACGCCTCAACAAAGTCACATCAGACTGGACCTCGACCACGTCATAGCTTCATCATATTTAGGCTGAGTGTGTGTGTGTGTGTGTGTGTCAGGTTGGGCTGTCATCACTCTGATGACTTTATTATAACCATCAATATAATTATCAGTTAAAAGATCCCAGACACGAGGAACAACAAAGTGGAGCTCACACAAAAATACCAAGAAAAAACAAAACAAAAAAAAACAAAAAAAGAGCCACAAAACATAAAAATAAATAAAATCCTTCACAATAATTAAAATATAAAATCAGGGTGAAACAGGAAGTACAGTGTGGTTGTGGTAAGTGGCTGGTATCATGTTGACTGATCTCTGTTCGACGACCCTGTCATTTCTCAGAAAGGAAGATGGCCGCTCCTGACTGCGAGCGAGCAGGTTTAAGTTATGAACCTGAACGAGAACAAGCTCCAGATAAAACAACAAAACGTCCGCTGCCATCCTCACACACAGGTAACACAACTTCTGCAACTTTAAGATGATATTTAAAACACCAGATATCACCTATATTCCTTGTTGGACGTATGGAGAGAGTTAAGACCGCATACCGGCCTGGTCTCCTCTCTCCCCCTGTCTTTTCCTGCACCCCCCTCCCCCCCCACTCCTCACTCAGGCCGGCAATCTGTTCTCTAATTGTTCATTCATGGTGTGAATCTTTAAATAGGAGGCCCTAGCCTGGCGCTAAGATAATGAATCGCTCTGTGTCGTTAGCTAGCGAGGCTAAATTACCGCTCGGTGCAGAGTTACCATGGAAATAGGCCACAATGAGAGTGATTAGTCTTGTGTCTTTTACACACGGAGACACTTTGCAGTTCAGCAGGAAACACTGAAACCCTCCTTCCTCTCCTCTCCTCTCCTCGTCTCTCCTCCTCTGTATCTATAGAAAACAGTGTGTTCGAAGTCAGCCACTTTAACAGCACGACGCAGGTTGCCCCTTGGAAATAATGAACATTAGCTCAAACTGTGCAAAAGTGTTTATGAATATTTTTAATGATGCTTTTTTTTTTTTTTAACCCATGCAGCTGTTGTCCATTTGACTGGTTTTTATCTCCTCCGTATCTGATTGGTCTCCTCTCAAACACCCGTCAGATAAGGAGAGAGTTGAGGCTTTATATAAAGGTATCAGTTTCATCTTCAATTTTGTTTTGTTTGCCGTGTCAACAGACACTTACAGAGGCTTCTTTCTCACCATGAGTTTCTATGACAACCCTTTTCAATTACTAAGTCGCAGTGTCTGAGCCTTTGTTGAGGGTTTTCCTCTTTTCCTTCACTGAGGCTAAGGATAAAAGTGTCTTTTGAGGAGACACGTTGCAGCCAAATGTCGTATTTACATTTTTTATTTTACACTTTATAACATTTATACCGTATGAGTTTTGTCTTTTTTTGTGTATTCACCAAACATTTGCTGCTACTTTTCTCCTGATCATTGTTTGTTGTATTTTTTCACTGTCGCTCAACATGCATCTCAGTGCAGGTGTGTTTGTGTAAGCGTGTGTGTGTGTTCATTCACATGTGAGGATCCTCATGGTGAGTGTGAGTGGCATGCCGCTGACACACAACAGGAGTGTATTCTGCCCACTTCCTATCTGCTTGAGATGAGAGGAGAGGAGAGGAGGGGAGGGGAGGGGAGGGAGGGGAGAGGAGGAGGGAGACCTGACCTACTTCTCTACAGTGGCATCACTGTAAATATATGTACAGCTCAGGTAAACACAACGATGCCCTCTGCGCCGCCTCCAAACAACAAAACTTTGTTGAAACCCTCTAAATAGTGGAGTATTTGAAGAAGCTGCCGTCTGTCTCAGGGGTCACTGGGTCCAACACACGCACAGATACACTTATCATTTTGAAAAGTGGTGAAACTCGTGTTGGAGCGGCACGTGTCCACGTCCTGAAAGAGAAACAATAGTCATCAAAATCCCAGCTGAGCTGCTCAAAGTCTTCTGTTTCCGGATTTTGGGTAAGCTGATAAAGTCCACTTTCCTCTGCTGTTTCACTGCCTCAGACTCTAACATGTATGTAACATGTGTGTGTGTGTGTGTGTGGCGCTCTGACAAACTCTGTGTAGCATACTTCAAGTTTTCTTTCTTTTTCTTTTCTTCCTCCTGCCAATTTTATTCATCTAAATGCAGTTCCTGGTTATTGTCTATAGCTTTCTAACAATCTATTACCCACTGAGGCTCCAGCTAATGCTCTTAACACACATTACTAGCAGTAATCCTCATCTCCAAGCTAAAGCCGTTGTGTCTGGACAAGTGAGTGGGACTGCAGCAGTGACAGCAGGTGCTAAAGCCTTTCGCTAACTCTGGCTAACACCGCTGAGCTCTGTAAGACAGGAAATGCTGGGAGGGATACTTACTTACATACTTACTGAATTAGGTACACAGACACACACGCACACACTGACTGACTCACTCTCTCTCACACACGTGCACACAAAGGGTGGGGACTTTAAAACAAAAGGCGCCAAGTTGAATGGAGGAGATGATCGTTGAGTCACATCTACATGACAGTGATGCACCGCAGGAAAACAACAGGGCTTCCTAGAAACCCCTGGAAGGGCTCCTGTCAGCCCTCAGGCCTGTGTGTGTGTGTGTGTGTGTGTGTGTATTAGCTAAAGAATGACACATTTAAATTTCTAACTACCTTCACTGTTAAGATTAACGCTGCATAAATCAGGCACCTGGTGAAGCTTCAGCATCTGTTTAAGAGGCGGTTGTACAAATCATTTGTTATTTACTGCAACTATCAAATATATTGATTATCAATGAATCTGTAAAATAGTGTAAACTTCTCAGAGTCCAGTGGAAATATTGAATATATTGAAAAATTGATAATATATACAACTTAATGGACTAATCCTCTCAGCTCTGGTTTTATCTGCTTAACGCATCAGAGCCGAAAAATACAGACGTGTGTAAATATGTGATTTGGTTTAAAGAAAACTGAGGGAGGGGACGCGGAGGGGAGACGAGCATCTGCTTTTAGCCTCAGTTCAACAAGCCGACGAGTCGCTGATCGTCTCTACATTGTTCTGGAAACTCCTCACAGCCGCTGTAACGTATAAGAATTAAAAAAAAAACATAAAACCCAGTTGTTAAAAACTCCAGTTACGTCCATTAGAGTGCTCCCACTGTATTGATTTGCTCTGTCAGAAATGGTGGAAAAGGTGAAATTATCCGAGTTTGGAACAAAAAAGTCAAATGATAACCTGCCAGCATGACAGGAAAATCCGCCTGACAGTAATACAGAGAGAAGTCGAGCCCCCAACGCTCAGGAGAGGAAACTTCAACAAAGCTTTAGAAAAGGAAAAAAAAGAGTCAGTATTATTCTGCGAACCCTTCGTCTTCGTCTTCATCAGAGGAAAACAAGTGGACAGCTGATAAACCCATGTGAAAAGGTCAAACAGAGACGCCGCGGTGGGGGCGGAGTAACAAGTGTTACACACTGGTAAAATATATTACATATCAGACATGAGGGGGAAAAGGGAAGGTGGTCATTTAAGGGTGACTGGTTAAAAACAGAGGCATTCTGGGAGATCTGCGCCCTGTACAATGTGTTTGTATTGGTGCAACAGCACCTAACGTGTCATTACTGAGGCGATATCCCTGCAGCTGGAAATGTCACGAGCTGAATCATCATCACCACTCAGAGAGGAAATGTCACCGGAGACGACGGAGATGACGGAGATGACGGAGACGACGACAGGCCGGAGGAAAATACTGGTAAAATAACCAGTGTCCAGGTTCAGCTGGATAAATGCTCTCTCTCTCTCTACGTCCAAGTGCGTTAAGAAAACAGATCTGATCAGAGATCAGCACGACTCACAACCAGATTATCAATAGTTATTGTCTCTCTGATGATGAAAATATTTCTCCTCCTCCTCTTCGTGACACTCAGACTTTGGGAGGAGGATGTCCTGACCTCTCTTTGTTGGCGACCGGACAATATCTTTGAGGTCAAACTATCAATCAACATATTGATTAACACTAATTAGGATCAATCCCACCGTGTTTAGCTCAGCGGGTGAAGTCTGCCGTGTGTGTGATTGGACAGTCATGCATGTATGTGACTCCCTATACATGTGTGTGTGTATTTGGCCCTGTATACATTCTTCCATGTGTGTGTGTGTGTGTGTGTGTGTAAGTGTGTCTTTGTCTCGGCTGTCACCCTGAAGGTTATCTCCGTAGTGGCAGCATCGTCAGGTGACAGCCATATCCCATGATGCCAAGCGAGACGTCAAACTGTCCTTCCAACCAGGGTTCCCTTGACGACGAGGGTCTCACACACACACACACATACACACACACACACAAGGTAGACACAAACCCAAACACACCCTCGTCTAGTAGTAGGTGAAAAGTAAATGTGTGTGTGTGTGTGTGTGTGTGTGTGTGTGTGTGTGTGTGTGGTGCGGCTGAGGGGCTGCTCAGACTTTGATAAGCTATCACATGTCCCAGGTGATGGTCTCTAACAGCACATCAGTCCAAAGACGCTGCCTGACAACCGAATCAAACGCACCCAGACCAGACATCCTGGCAACCCAAACCAAACAAACCCAAACTGACAATATATATATTATACATACGTTTCCCTGAAACACACTCAGAGGAAAGGAAAAGGCCTTTATATGTGACCGGTTACCTCCAAAAAGGAAACATCCCTGATAAGACAGAGTGTATTTTGGGGGACACAGGCTGGTGGTTCAGTTTACTGATGTGTTCACATTGTCCACGGCCACAGAGGGGCCACAGCGGGGCCACAGGAGGGCCCCACGGAGCAGCATGCAGGCCTCACTGATGCTAAGCTTTCACTACACTTTCTAAGATCACCTGTCAGTCAGACAGCATCCAGCATTTTGATGTTGGTGGAGTTTTAAACTGAAAACCGTGTGTTTCCAAAACACCGTTGTTTCTGTTGAGTTGAGTTGGACTGGAGGTGAAAACTTAAACAGAAAACACAGTGAGTAGAGTCACGATAGTCAGTGACACACGTACAAACTGTGTACTACGTTTCTGGATGGTCACCAAACTTCATGTCCAGGTTTACAACCAGGCCACAGAGGCTGGAAAGTACCGAGGGAGACTCTGGCAGAGCTTCAAGGAGACGTACAGGTAGTTTTTACTAAGTCAAGCCATGAACCAGTGACTCTTTTAAAAGTTATGGCTGACTGGTGTAGTTTTGTAGCTTAGATGATCAGGTCCAGAGAGAATCGAGGTCATGACGACTCTGGACTACCTCTGAGGAAACGCAGTCCGCTCACATGAAGCTGCTGACCTGGTGACCTCGACAGACTCAAAGAGCATCAGCTACACTTCAGAGAAAAGTCCACAGTGCAGACAACAGCCAATCAAGATCATCTTAATTACATAATGTGTACATGATAACTCATTATACTAACAGCCAACACAGATGAACCGTGTGTGTGTGTTTCCTTGACTGAATTACAGGTGTAGATAAAGGTGTATTAAAGAGGACGAGGCCCCGCTGGAGCTGCAGGTGAACAGGATCCAGACTTGGTTCTGCACCATAGTGAAGAGACATCTCAGATACCGTATCCCTGAGTTCAACATTTACTCTGTGTTTCAGTGCTACATAATCAAAGGCCACTGCAGAGAATAATTCACACCTAATAGTACACACACACACACACCCCCGCAGCATGCCTTGTACAATTACAGAATTACAACATCTTGGAAATGAGACATGACAGACAAAGCATGCTAGCACTGTAGAGAGCTGTTTTCATTCTCTCTCTCTCTCTCTCTCACACACACACACACACACACACACACTCCGATCCCATAATGAAGTGTTTCCTGTGCATGTGATGTCAATGACACAGGTTCCATTACCTGGCCTGTCACCACGTCGCCCATGGTGATAGCCTGTCAGATACTGTTTGGTTGCCATGGCGAGAGACATTGAAATCCACATGATTCAATAATGCAAGGCTAAAGAAATTTAGCCGCAGCATAATGTGGCGTGTGTGTGTGTGTGTGTGTGTTCTTCTGCTTGGGTCTGGTCATTATTTCTGCAGCAGCTTGTTACAGCAGGAGTTCAGTCGACGTTATGATTCGGGTTAAATCTGGTCAAATATCTCAACATGTTTCATTTACACTCATTTAATAAACACATTTAATCTCTTCTACATGAGGAGGATGAGACGTGATGAAGAGATAAGACATCTATGGACATCCACAGGACGGACATGTTGGTCTGTCACTTGATTTACAATGAAATGCACGATCACCAGAGGATGAAGCTCAGACTTCTCCTATGGCACCGACACAAGGCTCAGATTTCTGGGAACTCTTTGTTGACATCGTTATTCAAACAGCATTTAACAACTTGATTTTGAATTACTAAGACTAACACAGTCGCTGCTGCAGTTTGACAACATTATTTAAAGTGATGGTGATCCATTGTTGGTTTTTTAACTTGCATCAACGTGACAGTGTTGGACGTGAGTGATTCCCAGTAGGCGTGGCCTGGGAGCTCCATGTCCGACTTCCCCCTTTGAAGGTAATCATTTTTTCCAAAACGTGCATATATAAAAAGCATAATATTTATTAATATATAAAAATAAATAAATGAATAAATAACGCAAAAATACTTATTCTGAACTTAAGTGCTTAGTTTAAACTTCCATATCTTATTTTATTTGTAGGAACTGAACATGGTCACTTGCCCGATAAAGGTCCCTTCACATCATATCCAGTGCTTGGGAACAACCATGAAGGCTGATGGCAAATAGCAAACGGCCTGGCAATAGTCAACATATGTCCGTGTGTCTTCTCTATTTTGAGAAAAATAAAAATAAAAACAAAAACAAACGTGACTGAATCAGGAAACATGAGATTTTGCCTCCCGACATTAAAACCTGCTGCTTCACACTGAGTTTAAAAACTTACATATGCAAGTGAAGTATGTTTATTTATCAATGTTTATCACTTTCTGACAAGTTCCTTTGACAAGGAACACTGATCTCACACACACACACACACACACACACACACACACACACACACACACACACACACAGTGTGTATGGATGGTAATGAGCTGTAGATAAGTGAGGAGGAGGAGTTTTGGTTCCGTTCAGTAGAGCTCTACAGCGGCTCCTGTTCCTGTGTGTGTGTGTGTGTGTGTGTGTTTTCCCCACTGGAGAGAGAAAATAAGAATAATTGATTTCACTGTTTTTCTTCTGGTGTCAGAGCTGCTGTCGTTTATCATCATCAAATCTATCCCTCTGTCCTTCTTCTCCATCCCTCTCTCTCTCTCTCTCTCTCTCCTTGTTTGTTCTGCTAATTAACTTTATTACCCTGATAGCTCCCCACTGCCTCTGACGAAAACAATTACCATCTCTCCCGCCTCCACCTCTCTCTCTCCCTCTCTCTCTCCCTCATCATCCTTCGCTCTTTCTCTTCTGGCAGAGAGCAGTAATTAGTCCTGAGGCTTTGCTACTAGCTGCGACGTTCACTACAGTATCCGTCTGTCTCTCTTCACCGATTCCTCTCTTCCTCTAAAAAAACTTGACATGAGAAAAACTTCAGAGCAAGGTCAGTTAAAGCAAATCAGTTTAGATGAGAATATAAACCCACGCTACATGTTTCCTGAAAAAAAAAAAAAGTTTCCATTTACACCTACGTCATTTATTCAGTTGTACTCATTTCCTGCTGCATTTAAACCTGAACACATTTTCATATTACCTTTACTGTTGTGAACTTTATTCTCTGTGTGTGTGAGTGTGTGATGGTGGGGTTTTGCCTGTAGGCAGATTTCCCCTCTTCTGCAGCCTGAGCGCAGTGTGACCTGCTGTGCTCTGACTAAAATACACTAGCGCTTTAATTGAACTTAATTAATTGGAAGAGAACAATTTTCACTATAATTAGCAACCAGATCGCAGTCGGTCCTGAGCAGGAACCTTCCTATGACTTTGAGATTATCATCAGATACAGTAGTTTATAGGAAATGATGGGAAACCAGGAGCTCCGTTCAATCAAGTGAGTAAAATGTTTCTTAATAAGCAATGACGGGAAAGAATTTCCCATTTACACCTGACACAGGTGAGGTGCAGGGTTAGTAGGTGGAGTCAATTACTCTTTAACTCTCATCTTTACTCTCGTTAAAGACCGCGAGGGCGGAGATTTGGGGGGTTTTCCAGGTTTTGAGAGAGGGAGTGTGACACCACCGGAGAGGAGAAAGGCTCATGACTACACTGAAGGCCGTTGATACACCATGCTGTCCACCCTGGGTGTCCAGACACCCACTAAATGAACTCAAGTGAGCTGGAGCTGCTAGCTGTTAGCGACGGGAATGCCCTGAACTACGGCCGCGCTGAGTTCGTACCGGGCCCAGATCGATATTGTCAGAACGGGTAAGAGAGTCTACTTTCCCCATCTCAGGTAGATAAATAACACCCACCCAGTCAGTGAGGTACATGAGTACATGTTTTTCTGCATGCACGAGATGGTAGATAACGACCGGAGGCATTATTTAATACAACAAGCCAAAACTATAATAAACTGTGCCTGTGTCTGCCGTGTGGTCCTCACACCTCGTGATCTGAATCTCGTCATCTCAGCAGGAAGAGGAAGAACCACAGGTTAATGAAGGTGACGAGCTCACGCTGTCAGCAGCATATGTCCTGTGTCACTGTGTCTGTTCAATCACCTGACTGACTCCAACTTCCAATCCTCCATGAGGTCCAAATCGTACGGTGCAGCTACACCGAGCAGAGGTCAGACCGCAGGGGTCAAGGTGGACGACCTCCACATGTATTCTGACCAACCCATGATACGTGCTGTTTGTTGTGTGGTGTCGTGACGCGTCACACTGCTCCTCCTCCAGATGATACATCCAGTATGTATCATACCAAGTGTAAATGAGGTCAGTGTGTCAACACAAGTTTATTGCATAATCTTTTTAAACATCTATTTAAAGATTTATTTAAAAAAAAAAAAAAAAACTTCTTTTTGTAACATTAAAGAAATTTCAACATTTTCCATTACGGCTTCCATTAGACTAAAGCAATGCCTCGTCATTTGCATGAAAATAATAATTTGCATGAAACCAAACTACTTTCTGTGTCGCTCACTGTCTGTTACTCCCCCTCTCTCCCTCTCTCTCTCTTTCTTTCTCTGTCATGTCCTGGCAATCTCTCTCTCTCTCTCGCTCTCTCTCCCTCTCTCTGGTGGCAGACAGGATAGCATTACATTGTCAGTGGTAATTTACCTCTCATCTGTCTTCACTAATTATTGTCACATTCATCAGATTCATCAAGGCAAGAGGGGCTCTCGCGGGATTGCACCATTTGCCGTTAATACAGCATCAACTGCTATTAGGCCCGAGAAGCTGAGAGGTGAGTGTGTGTGTGTGCGTGTGTGTGTGTGACAAGAGGGACAACGCGTATTCATCTCTAATTAGACCAAGCTGTGTGATTAATTATACAGTCCGCCTTTTTTTACTCCGAGGGCTGAGGATGATGTTGTTGATGGGAGGAAAAATAAATATAGAAGGAAGACAGGAAAAGATGGGAGAGAGAGAGAGAGAGAGAGAGAGAGAGGGAGAAAAGATGGAGCTGGAGAGAGGGAGAGGAGATGGAGGTAAAAAAGAAACACCAAGTGAGGAAAAAGGACGTCGACATCAGAGGGAGGGGAAGAGGAGAGGAAAAAGAGCCAAGATGGAGAGAAGCGAGTGAGCGAAGCGGAGAGGTGAAGTGTTTTGTCATGTGCTCTCAGTGTAATTCCCACCTGACAAAGAGGCCTTGAATCAGGGGGGAAATTGCAACTTGTCACCCAGCAAATAAACTGCCCTGATAACTGATTAATAACGCACACCTGGGACAGCTGCACACACACACACGCACACACACACACTCTCTCTTTCTCTCTCTCTCACACACACACACACACACACTCAGTCAGGCAGATGTAGGCCCATGCTGAGACACTCATGTAAACACAGAAAGCACCGACACATCTCATTTGTGAGCACATGCACATACACACTGATGAGCACACTAACACTTTATATGCACACACACACACACACACACACACACACACACACACATTCATATTTTTATATAAAGCCATTCAACTGGATGCAAATTTAGCAGCAACTTTTAGCGACTTCAGCGGCTGCTTTTTAACCAAGAACAGAGAACTGTTTATGCGTGAAGCTGTTCGACAGAGAGATAAGGAAACTGACAGATCGGTGCTAGAGGGAGGTGAAAGAGAAGAAGGATGGATAGACTGACGGCTGAACTACAGCTAGAGAAAAGCACGCTCCATGTTTGGTCAGGTAGTACATGCAGGTGCTGATGGAAAAGTATTTGCAGTTTGAGAAAATCATTATGCAGGACAGAGCGACTCTGATATTCGTTCTGCAAAACTCTGGAGGGAACAAACTTTGACAGTCGATGAAAACGCTGTGTTTATTATGACAATACCTGCAGGTCTGCTCCAATCATCTTCACACTACGTACTGAGTATGTAAGTATGAAAAAGCTCAGGTTAATCTTCATCATCATCATCATCATCATCATCCACTTCTGTAAAACTGTCTCAGAGGAATCAAATCCTTTAAAAGAACATGCTCCACATCCGTACTGAATTCATGGGTTTGGATTTTCTCAGGTGTATGTGTATATGTGAGACTATGGATGTAATGACTCTTCTCTCTTCTTCTTCTTCTGTGGTGTGATTAAACGATACGCTAAGAAATGAGGGACAACATTATCCAAGATGACCTCTTACACTGAAAACATCTGTCCACACCAGTCCTGAGTGAGTCGGTTACATCTAACCCTTGAGTAAATCTAGACTCTGGTTCATGGAGTTAAAATACAAACACACTGCTCCTAAGGCTCCTAAAGAAAAGTTCATGCAGTTAAATCAACACTACACAGAACGTATCAGCTGGAAACTAGAATAGAGAGAAACTGCACTGAGAAATTACAGAGGACAGATATTTTGTAGTCTTTGATTTGAAGTATCTGTGGCCTCCGCTTGGCCACTCACCTCTTTCTTGGCCCTCACTTTCTGCAGCCACTTCTCTCCTGTGTGCTACTCATAATGCACGATGCAGATACAGATGAAGTAGTCAGGGTGCGGAAGCCAATATGTGTTTGATCCAAGGGACACCGCTGCCTTCCTGGAGAACTGAGGTGCATCGAGACACCACCGCTGAGTGGGACGAAGAGAACATGAGGATGATTACAAGCTGGGATTTGCTGTTACTGGGGCAAACTTAGGCTAAATTTAAGGATGAACAGCACAAAGACTGATCATTTTGTCCCCTATTTCTTACCATGGGGGGGGGGGGGTCTTTTCAGGGGCGACTATGGAGATGAAGAATGATTACAGTATGTCCCTGTGAGTGCGGTGTTAAATAAACATCCTCGTGTCAGTGAGGAGCGTGGGATTCCTTCCAGGTCATTGGATCTTCGCATCAATCTCCCACACAAAAGGGGAAAATATATGGGACAAGGTGTCACCGAGACATTTCTGTAATGCGCCAGAAAGGTAGAAGATGTAATACGGCCCTTACCTGAGAACGAGAGAGAGAGAGAGAGAGAGAGAGAGAGAGAAAAGAAAAAAACATCTGACCATCGAGTCCCCAGAGACAAAGACAACAATAATGGGAGAGGGAGAGAATTCAATTACAGACGGATAGAGCCTGTGATAGACTGAGAAGATCAGCTCTGCTCCGTCTTTTCCTTTTTCCTCTCCTGAGATGATACACAGGCTTACACACACACACACACACACACACACACACACACACTGTCAATACTGGCACACAGTGACCCACCCAGGAAAAGCCATTTAGAGTGACATCTTCTCTTAGTGTTTACTGCTCCCTTACACCTCCCTCTCCGCCCTCATACCCTCAAAGTGTATTTCTAAATGCTTGCACGTGCTTGGCCTCTGATCCGCGCTGTGATTGGACAATAGCACTGGGACCTGGACGAGGCCTGGCCAAGCCACGGTCTGTGACCCCAAACTCATACACAACCTCACACGGCTCCCTTCACCACACTCACACATACACACACACACACATACGAGGCTGGGCCATCTCCTCCAAACAAAACCTCTTCATCTACAGCACAATGGAGGCTTTCCTGAAACCCTATCATTTTCACTGGCACTGGGTCGAACGGTGACGAGGAGGAGGAGGAGGAGGAGGAGGAGGAGGAGGAGGGAGGAGGAGGACGTGAGGAAGGGGACAGTGTTGAAAATTGGATCAGAGCCGAGTGTTGTCGTTTGGAGTTTTATCAGCAGAGCCTGACGCCCAAAAGGTCATCTGACATAATGGCTGATGAATTTAAAAAAAAAAAAAAAAAAAAACGCACTGAGCAGGTTTTTCATTTGCAATTTTCAATTTAGCCAGGCGGAGCCTCTGACGGCAGCCCCCCCCCGCTCTCTGATAACCGTCTCCAGCCTGTCAGCGTTATCTCACTGCCTGTCACCAACATCAAGCAGCTGTTGCAACCAGCGAGGGACTTAAAGAGAGATAGAGAGGGAGAGAGACAGACAGGTGAAGAGGGAGGAGAGACAGACGGAGATAAAGCCGCAGAAATGAATATAGACGATTTATAGGTGCTGATGGGAAAATAAACGGAGAGGGAGGTGAGGTCAGAAAGGTCGAGTCATCAGAAGCGACGAGGCCGTTTCAGTCACATGTGAATCTGGATGTGCTGCTATATCTTCACTCGTGTGTGTGACATGATCACGAGTGTGTGACGGTCACAATGTGTTCGAAGATGTAAAACCGTTTTCACCAATAAATAAAGAGCGACTCGATCAAACGTTAGTATTTTACCACTTCCTGTGTGTATAAATACTTTGTATTGTACAATGTTTAAGTGCTGGCTTTTATTTACGTGTCATTTTAAATATATTAACGTGTGGTTTTCCAAAAAAACGTCAACTTCCATTTCACTGATCCTCCTGTGTTTTGTGGCATCTAAACATGGAGCGCCTGTCTAGATGACATGACTGATGTTTAAAATGCTAATCCATAATGAAAACCATGTGAAAGCAAGTGAAATACAATCTGAAAGGGAATTTCTAATCTTGTGATCACTGTTTATTTTGTTAACACACCATATGGAGAAGACTTGTACAGTCTTACATAATGCAACTACTACTAATGATATGAATAATCATGTGTTGACGCTGCAGCTGACGAGAGTCTGAAGCTGAACTCATGTTAAAATAAAGGACTCATCTATACATTAGACAAGATCGCCCTTTATTCCCATGTTTGCACATGTAGCTCTTTGCAATCATAGTAATTCGAGTGTATCGCTGAAACTCAAACTCCAAACCTGAGTGAATGACAGACATGGACGTGCTGCACATTATCAGGCCTCATTGTGCTTTAATTATACACAGCTCAGTGTTTTATGAGAATCCGGCTCCTGAAACCAAAACTATGGCTGTTAATACCTGAAATAATCATGTTTATATTCTTTGCTCAACTTTGCAGGCTTTTCTAAATAACAACGTACATAATGACACGTGCGTGTGTGTGTGTGTGTGTGTGGGGTGGGGGTGGGGGGGGGGGGGGGGTGGGGGGGTTACAGAGGCTGTCTTTAAAATGGCTGATGCTCAATTCACTTTCATGGGTAAACTGAAAAAAACACAAGCAGCTCAGAGCGACCAGTGTCCTTTTCTCTAAGTCTCCATGTGGTGTCGTCATGGCTACCACAGCCCAGACATGTAGTTTTGGTTTTGAATAACTGAGCTTATTTGCAAGTGGATACTGAATTCTTCTTCTTTTTTTTTTTTTTTAAATACTTGAATAGTGAGAAACATGGATTTTTGTTTTGTTCCTATTTTATTTTGAAATTATTTACCTTCCTGTCTTTCTGCTTCTGTCACTTCCTGAATAATGGGCTGCTCCGCCCACCTGTGTTTCACCTGGGCTTTATTAACCCTACATCCTCATTTTAGTAAAACGTTTTTTTTTTCTCATTTAATTGTTATTGTTACTCGCCACATACAGAACCTACTGTTTTCTTCTTCTGCATTTTTTTTGTCTGCAATATAAAACTTGAAAAGGATGATTAGGATGAGCAGAGATAGCTGTCGTTAGCGATGAGCAATTAAACTAATACAAGTACGAACGTGACCTACAAAAACTAAGAGTTCATTGGAGGACGTAAAGAGTAAAAGAAAAAAAAAAAAAAACTAGTTTGACTGATCTTTATTACAGCAATAAACAAAATTCAGAATTACTTTCACATTAAAGCAGAGAAAGCATGTTGTTTTTCTGTGGCGGCCATTTTGGAGATGGGAGCTGACTGTGCTCTGCCCGTTCGTTTAGTTTGTATCCATGCAGACTGGAAGATAAAATCATGGCTCTTAAGTGGGCTCGCTGTGCAGAGACCCGGGGCCCGGAGCCAAGGTTTCCAGAGCAAACAGCCTCATAGAGCAGCTCCCCATCACTGCCTATTCATCCCTTTACACCCCACCTGACAGAAAGAGAGAGAGACACAGACCAACAGAGAGGGGGAGAGAGAGAGAGGGAGAGAGAGAGAGAGGGGCTCCTGGCAATGAATCCAGGCCTTGCTGGGTTCAGTTGAACAGCTGTGTCTAATAAAGTGTCTCGATTCAAAGAAGAAGGGGAAAAAAATGGAGTACTTCACAGCAATCCAGCACTAAGAGAGAGAACGACAGCAGAGGAGGAAGAGGGGGATGAATGATGGAGAGATTTTGCTGAAAAGCTTAAATGACAGGGGCCAATTTCTCCTAACCAGGAG
Organism: Caranx melampygus; assembly: GCA_019059645.1. Classification (NCBI taxonomy): domain Eukaryota; kingdom Metazoa; phylum Chordata; class Actinopteri; order Carangiformes; family Carangidae; genus Caranx; species Caranx melampygus. Next base: position 59,759 of record JAFELL010002086.1, read on the forward strand.
GAAAAAGGTACAATGAGCCTACTGATTGGTGGATACTCAGGTTTAAAAAGCTGACTGATTGGCTCCAAGAGGATCCTCCTGTGGCTGTTTAGATCGATACCTTCCATCGTACCTCTGCCCTGCATCCGTCGTGCATCAGCGGCTTGGGGATGAAAATACAAAACAATGCAGCTGCATCTCAGAGAGCGCATGGGAGGGAGGAATACTGTCAAAGCAGCACACCGACACCATGTAGTGTCCTCCTGACAAATCCTCACAGAAGAGACCTGCAAGCTCTTAACCTGATCAAAAGGACCCATGATAATCTATTGCTCAATCTATCTACACAGAAACCGAGTGGAAACGACTGTTAACATGTGGTGTTGAGTTGCGTGCGAGACTCAAGCAGGTAACTGTATGAGACGATAGTCATTATAGATTCATAAGCAGAGTTGAGGGGGAGTATTTTAACTTTCCCCCTGAAAAATGACGAGAGACGTTATATTTGACCATTTCAGGTGGATAAACTGAGGAGGAAGTGTAAACGAGAGATGTTTCATATTAAGGCAGAACAGAGGTAGGATGAGGAGAGAGAGGAAACAAACAGCGTGCTGACCTTGAGAATATGGATCCTCGTCTCTCAACACCTTTGTTTTGTCTCAGAGCACCACAAGAAAGCCCTGCATGTGTATCTGTGTGTGTGTGTGTGTGGGGGGGGGGTTAGGGGGCTGTGAGGAGTGGTGGTGGTGGTGGTGGGGTGGGGGGGTGAGGGGGGCTGGGCTGTGTGACAGAGTCTCTCTCTGCATTAATTGCTTAAATTGAAGCGCTGCCACGTCTCTGTGAGAGACGCTTTGATATGATAATGGCAGCCTTCTCAGCACAGGAGAGGCCTGCTTTGTGTGTCCGTGTGTATGTGTTTGTGCGTAAGTGTGTGGATGGTAATTTGGTGGCATGCACCTGCCAGCACGCTACTGTCTCCTGTCGCCATCAACACGGCCAGGGAGACAGGCAGAGTCAGAAAAACAGAACCAAAAACAGAGAGAGAGAGCGAAAGAGAGAGAGAAGCCTGGGCCGGGTTCCTCAGCTTCTGGGTCAAGATGGAGATCAGGGTGAGAGATGAAGGTGACGATGAAGATGACAGTGCCGACGAGGACGTGACCGCACGTTAAAACGATTCATCGTAAATGTTTTGGCAAATTTACATGTTGCCTTACTTGGCCACTTTCCCACCACTGGACAGCTACAGAATAATGGAGGTGTTCCAGGTTCACGCAGCTCCAGCCTCCTCGCCGCCGTCTGCGACGCTGACCCACGCTGACCCACGCTGAAGGTGAATCTGCTCTGTGGTAAAAAAAAAATCACTTAAGATCCTTGTACTTTTTCAACAGCAGCGCGGGTTCAGCCGAAGGTCGAACACAGTCCTGCTACAGCTCCGCTAAAAGCAGGAAGAACATTCACACGTACTCAAATCTATGGAGATAAACAGGTATGAAATGAAGAGGTAAGGTAAGGTGGTATAAAAGCTCGTAGATCCCTTCAAGTATAAGATCAATAACAGGTTTGTCCATTTCTCAGCATCAAGTCCACCGTGTCCCACTGAGGACGTCCAGCTTTGACAACACACTCACACCGTACCAACTCAACAGCAGCTCATAAACCTGTTTCAAAGGGGGCGATGAAGCTTCACAGCACAAACAGCACGCGCTGGTTTGTCTTAGTCTATTCATGAGGTTTGTTATCAATAATATCAGCAGATTGATCCTTTAAGACGCTCAGACCCCAGAGTGTCTTCTCCTTTACTTCGGTCAGCCACACCCTTCCCGTGAAGCAGCTCCTCCTCCATCCTTTTCCACCGATGCTACTGATTCAGTTGATTAAAGTTTCCCATCAAAGGAAGGTGACATCATGACAGCTCTGTGCGCTGTTGCTACGGTAACAACGGGAAACTGCAGGGGACACCACGCACAGTGGAAAAGAGGCACCTGTCACCCGAAGTGAGTCAAGTCGAGTCACGACGAGCGTGTGGTGGAAAAACACTTTAATCTCAGCACAGTGACATTTCACTTTTAAAGTTCAGTAACAATACGATCAATATTCAATAAGATGAAATAAGTTTGTTTTTTTTTGTGGCTTGTAAGAAAATCATCTGATGTTTGTTTATCTTTATTTACTTGCTCTGATGTGTTGTTATGATTTTTGATCAGCTTGCTCATCCTGTCTTTCGTCTGTTCGTGTTTTGATTTGACAGAACTGATCGATCATCATTTAATCACCGGGGTCATCGACCTCCACACGTGTACTGACACGTCTTTAACCAGCAGTGAATGTGTTTGGCCTTTTCATTTCGTGTCCTTTGTTTCCAGTCATTCCAGTTTACTCTGTCATTCCCACAGTCCAGCTCCCAGTTAACGGCAGACCTGCTCATCATGCGTCATAGAACCAATCAAGTGTCAGATCCCCTGATGATGTCACAGGTCAGCGGGCCTGCCATTAAAACACAGAGACATCGTCATGGTAACCGTGAATGTGCGCTGCCATGGTGGTGGTCGTCGTGGTAGTTGTGGGAGAAGGTTTTACTGGAAGGGACGTGTGCGTGTGTGCATGTGTGTGTGTGTGTGTGTGTGTGTGTCAGTGTGTTATTCAATGGTGTCTGGGATGCCCAGTTGAGTCAGCCATTACCCAGAGGCCACTGCAGCAGGAGGAGAAAGGAAGCACTGTGTCCCAAAGTCTGATACACACACACACACACACACAGAGAAGCAGAATGACCTGATAAAACACACACACATACACACACATACACACACACACACACACAGACCTCCTGGTGGCTTGCTAAGCCAGCTGACCTTTACACAGGCCACCCACAACTGACCCGTCCTCCACCATGTGACAAGGTGGGAGGCTGAAACTACTACACTCTCCCATGGTCCCACACACACACACACACACACACACACAGAAACACACACAGAAACCCCAACTCCACCCATACTCATGTCAGATCATGGCATGATTATGGGTGGCATGTCAGATGACACAGCTTCGCTTTCATTCGTGGTTTCGCTCTAAAACTGCGTCTTTTATTGGGACAATTTTCTTAGTGATAACAGCAACTTAAAATCAGCATTTCATTCATTTCACTGGGAAAATTACAAAGAAGTCCGTCCGAATCAATGTACACGGGGCCCAAAGCACCATCGTTCATCGTGTTATGTCGGAGTCATTCTGAAAATGTCCATCCATAACTTTCTGTCCCACGTTACATAGTGTGTGTTCTGTATAAATCCACAGGCCAGACAGTAGATCCGTCCTGCAAGTAAAGTATGAACTGCGCCAACTCCTCCTCAGTGTTGTCTGAATCACAGGAGAAGAGACAGGGAGATGGAGAGAGAGAGAGGGAGGGAGGGAGGGAGGGATGACAGGAAAGGAGGGAATCTTTGGGATCCGCCCAAGTGCTCTCGAGCCACAAACACATTTATAGTTTTCAGCGGACTGCGGAGTGTGAGTCAGGAAATCTGTGTTTTCTACAAACACTGGTGCTGACTTGAACTGTCACACACTATTAATAGATGCTGGGTTGTGTCACAATGAGTTGTTCCTCTTGTTCATACTGTATATGTGTGTGTGTGTGTGTGTGTGTGTCTCCCTCCAGTGTGTGTGTGTGTGTGTTCATCTTTCCGTCACTGCCAAAGGCCCCATTCCCATCCCTTGATCTGGAACAATGTGCTTCAGTCAGAGGGAGACAGAGCAGCCTTAGAAACTGGGGGCCCCTTAACACACACACGCACGTACACGCACACACACACACACACAACCTGCCCGTTTCAACCCACTCGAAAACACTTGCACATCCAGACATTAATAAACCGCACCGTGAAAAAATGACTCCTCGTCAGCTCGTCGCCTCTACGACCGACCGAAGCTTCGCACTGAAACAGCCCGAACACTCGAAACGCACATTTTCACAAACACGGTCCCATCCCATGAATAATAAGTGTCCAAGTATGCCAGAGGTCACGTCCACGCTCCGCTCCCCACAGCTTTCCCAACCGACCCCCTCATTAGGGAAATGTTTGTCCCAGTTGGGAAGGTGGGGACGGGACGGGTGAGAAGCAGCAGCTAAAGGAAAACAGAGAGGGGAGGGGCCGGGGGGGTGGGAGAGAGTTTTGAAGCTCTTCTTGTTAAAAGAAAGTTGGGACGTCTCAGAGACTTCAATGACTAATTGCAGTCGAGTACTTTCGTGCCAAATTTTGTCACTTAAAAGCTTCCACAAAGAGGTCGAAGAGGTTTTTTTTTTTTGGCAGTTTATAGAGAACATTCTCATGAAAATGCAACCTGAGAGCAACCATCGCAGTTAACAAGTCTTATTTCTGCGGAGGCCATGTTTGTGCTCGGTCATATTCATCACAGCCCGCGTACACACACACACACACACACACACAAACAAACTGACAGTCAGCAGTTTGCACTGTGTTCACAAAAATTGGGCACGCTGGCAAAAAATGTTTACTTTCACAAGACGCCGCAGCGGCAGAGACGAGAATGAAAACATTTTGGGGTGAAGAAGAAGAAGAAAAAAAAAAACTTAAAAAGCTTGTATGGATGCGACAGACATTTACATTTAGCAATCGCACGGTGAGGCTTTAAATGAAAGTGTTATTCATGAGTGTTGGGGTTTTTTTTTTTTAAAGGGACAGTAGGCGCAGTGTTTCTGGACGACTCAGAAATGCAGGTCAGCAGCAGCACACGTCCTCCTCGCTTTAAAAGACAGAAAGAAAGAAAAGCCAAAAGCTCTTTATCTGCACATTTCCATTTTCTCTTTTTCATTCACATCCATTTATCAATATTACAATGAAACTGCATTCATACTTATTGATGACATCACAAGAATAAGGATGAAGATAACAGGAAGTTTACAGTGAACTGTTAAGTCTCTGCGGTCGGCCGCTCACTAATAAAGTATTGATAACGACTGCTGATTATGCATTGACCTGACCTGCCTGAACAAATACACTACATTGGCTTGTGTATGTGTGTGTGTGTGTGTGTGTGACCTATAAAGCTAAATCAATTAAATTATTAATTGGGTGATTGATTAACATCATTTTCATGGCGGTTATTTTGACAATTGATTCATTCTTCAAGCTAAAATGCTAAAGCTTTACTTCCTCTGTTGCCAGTGACAGTAAACCGACTGTCTTTGAAATTAAACTGAGGTGGGCACTATTGATGACTTTAAGAAGATGTATTGATAAATAAGTGATCGGGAAATAAATAATCTACAATTAAAATCAATTTAAAAAATCCAGGTGCCACAATCATCCAGTGATTGACAACTTGACTGATGTGAAGCCATGAAGATGTACAAGAAGATATCTTTATCTCTGGTGAACATGGACACACACACACACACACACACACACACACACACAGTAACACTCTATCCTCTGTCAGTGGCTCCTGCTCCCAGTGAATGAATGAGAGCCTCTGTTCTCTCTGGCTCTCGGCCCTCTTCATGCCCCGCTGCTGACTGGCAGATTGGAAGTAACAAATTGCTTCGTCCTCAGAATGATAATTAGCAAAGCCATGAAGGCAGTTTTGTTTAAAGGCGCATAATCAAGCCAAACTTTTTTTTTTCTTTTCTTTTTTTTTGTGGTCTTTCTCTGGTCACCTGACTGACTTCTGATACCCTGAAACTTCTTCTTCTTTTTTTTTTTCTGGTGACGGTAACATTTCTCATCACTGTCCCAGAGCCTCCTATAAGTCAGCAACAACATAAGCTCTATCTGAGCCACAGGGCAAAGGTCCAGGATTGTTTTAAGTCCAGGAAAACCTTCCATTGATGTCTCTGAGGGAAATCTCCACGGCACATTTATTTATTATCTTAGGTGTGATGATGAAAACAGAACTTGGTGGCCTTTTAATAATCAGGTTTCTCCGGCGAGGAGAGAGTCTCCTCCCCTCACTCCGCCGCCTTTAGCACAGCTCCAGCATCTCCATCAACAAGTCAATAGAGGCTCTGGCTCGCCGAGACATTAGCTAGGAAGCTATGGAGGTGAGCAGGGCTTATTATAAGCCTCTTAGTGATTCTGCAGGAGGTGAAGAAATGGTCTCTGTTAGGGGAATCAATCCCCGGGTAATTACCTAGCCACACTGCGGGCTGCTGAGGAGGACTAGGACCGAGCTGAGGCTGCAAAGGCTAGTGAGCCTCAGTTCAATAAGAGCCTTTTAGGAGAGCCCATTGTCTCAGACTTAAGAGAGGGGAGCAGACTGATAATGATAATGATGATGATGATGATAAATACACACCCAGTAATCAAGTGGTGTTTGACGGACACAAGTGCACAGCGGGGCTCATCAGAGTTTAGCAGCACACGGGGCTGGCGATCTATAATCCATCTATCTTTGAGACTCACTTACCCAGTTCGAGGTCACTCTCCCAGAATGCACTTGGGAAACAGGAAGGGAAACACCTTGGGCAGAATGGCAGGCAAGGACCAGGGAGGATAAAGCACAAACATCTTTAAGCTTCATTCCTCCTCTCCATTATCCTCGACCCAAATCATGGCTTCTCTCTCTCTCTCTCTCTCTCTCTCTCTCTCTCTCTCAATAGTGTCGCTTTAGCCTTTCTTCTCCCTCCAAAAAAAAAAAAAGAGAGAAACAGCTCTCAGCACAACATTAAGCATCACTGTGTGTCTATACCTGCTTGCAAATAAACACTTACAACGTGAGTCATTTAAATAGACGCGATGAGTCAAATCAGTACAGATGCTGCTCCCACATCTGTCCATCTCACAGCTGCTGATACTAAATCTAATGTAAGTGAATGCAGCAGCAGCAGCAGCAGCAGCAGCAGCAGCACCGACCTGAACACTGTTGGAAAAGAGCAAACTCTTCTGTAAGTGATGCACTAATGGCGGTAAATATATCGGAGCACTAACAACACTTTCTCTTGTTCTCCTTACTTTTTTGAGAGGTTTGCAGAGATCTGCACAAGCTTTGACTCTGGCATAGTGCCCCCAAGAGGCTCAGATACAGAAAACATCTGTCGACAAAGGCAGGTGTTTTGGATTGAAGGGCAGATTAAAGGTTGCAGGTTCACCGTCTTCCTGAACATGAGTGAAAAAGACCGTGCCCAAAAAATAGTTTTCAAGACCTCACTGTGCCTCTGGGTCACTAATATAAAATAAATACTCTAATTAGCCTCGTCTTTACTTGAATGCATTTAAATTATCCCTGATTCATGCTCTTATTTCATTCATCTGATCTTTTTTCCAGAGTAAACAGCAAATATAATCGGGTTCAGACAGATTGGTTAGCAGACAGATAAAAAGAAAGTTGGACAGACATGCAGACAGGCGGAAGGACAGAAAGAAAGACAAGCACGTAGCTGAAGCCTTGCTACTCTGACACCTGGGAAGCTATTTGCAACAACACACACAGAAAGAGGGATAGGAAAAAAAAAAAAAAAGCTAAAAGAGAGAAACTAGATAAAGTAAAAGCACTCTTTCATATGAAATCAAGAGTTTAGGGGGCAGAGTTCAGCCATAAGTGGCGCTGCTACAACACGGCGCAGAAAAAAAAATTAATTTCACATCCTTTAATTTTCAGAATAAAATGGCCAGCCATTTCAGGTCGAATAATTGTTTGAACCAATGATTTTATCATTAATCCGACAGCGGCCCCCGAGAGCTGGGGGTCACACCGGAGGTTGATTAGGTACGAGGCTGCACAAAGAGCCCTCCAGTCGATGCCATTGAAAAGGAGCAAGTCATTTAGATTGTGAATTGGTCCCGGGGCTGCGAGGCTCGCTCCATTACAGGCCATTTTCAATTTCAGCCTCACAATAAACATCAAGCCGGGCCAAGGAAATTACAGCATCTTGGAGATGTAGCCGAACAGATAGGTGGGGTACAGACAAGATGACACGACTGGAGGGAGCGGAGGGGTAGTGGGTGGGTGGGTGGTGGGTAGGTGGGCGGTACTGGGCTGGAGGGAGAGAAAGAGCAGAGATTATCCAAAGTGGAAAACTGGAAGACTGAGAAAGAAAAATATTCCAACGTCTCTGACTCCGACAGAGTTTTATAGTCGGCGTGTGCATGTACTTAAAACACAAATGTATGTACTTCTAGCACTTCAGAAAACTTTACGTGCATCTATAGAAATTCAAAAGCTCTTTCTTTTTTCTCCTCCGTGTTACGATTCTTTTGTACTGAATATGAAATGATGAACTATGAACACAAAGACCCGATCAATAACTATTCCATTTGTTTCATAAGTTTCACACTTGGTCCAATTAATGTTGAACTTCAGTCAACAAAATGAAACAAGCTGAGGACAAAGCAGCACATGTTACAACACCAACCAAGGACTCGCTGTTATTATCTTACCACCATAATTTGTTTTAATGTCGCAATTTTCAATTACACACAGACGCGTAAGAACAAATGGCTGTTTGTCCGTCTAATAGCGTCACATGTTGGTTAACGCTGCAGTCGACAATCTCAAAGCAGACACATGTTGGTCATCTTTTCCCGCATCATGAATAACAAATGCACATTCAGCTTGTTGACGACCCGAAATTCTTCTACAGACTCATTCTGTATATGTTTAATTACAGGAGTTTAATTTGTGCTCGTGCCTCAAATCAATGGACACAATGTCGATGCTTTTTGTAAACAGCGCTCTCGTTCATCAGAATTCAATTAATGGGGAACGCGTCATTCATATCATCACTTTGTGTTAACAAGAGAGAACAAAAAAAACGTCTGGTCACCATGTTTCATTCGTCCATTCAGCTACGTGCTCTGCGTCTACCCATGGTGACACACACAATTACTTAGTGAAAAGTAAACTATGTGACCTTCAGTGGCGATCGTTGAGATGCAAGAGTGGCTCTGAGCGTTCCCATGGTCACCTCGCTCAGAGAACAACTGCATCACCAGTAAACATTCAGCTTTGTGTTTGCAATTTGCTGCGATTAATGATTTCCAAATGTACTGGGTCGATACGTACAGACACGCTTGGATTTACAGTTGGACTGCTCAGACGAGTCCGATCAGACTGTGTCATTAAAAAAAAAAAAAAAAAAAAGTGCTAACTGAGGCGGTTCTCAAAGAAGCCTAGTAAACTCCATATAAACGAAGCTAAAGCGTGATTGGTTGTGACAGACTTTGTAAACAGAACGTGGCTTTGTCAATCACAGCTTGACTGCTACACACACAAACATGGCACAGGTTGTGGTAATGATATTAAACATACAGAACGTCGCCATGGTTACCACAATAACAGTCCAGCCTTGGTTAGATTTTGGAAAAGGTCACAACTTCGCCAACATTTGACGATCTTGTTACGCACCGATGTTTCTTGCTGACCCCTTTCATCCATCACTACGTCCTCCTCCTCCTCCTCCTCCTCCTCCTTTCTCACTTTGCTCCTGTCATAACTGCAACCTGCCACTAGATGTCGCCCAGTAACGAAACATAACTATGGGTCATAATAACCTGCTGACAGAGTACTGTTAGGCCCCTGGGATACTGCGCCCGAAACACGACTTATGATGTTTGCGTACAGCGTGCTCCACGTCCTCTTCAAAGACATTTCTCGCAACTACGCTGTGTTTATGGAAAACTTTTTAAGTATTAAAAAAGTAGTAAAAGTAAGTAAGTAGTAAAAAAGACCATTTCAGGAAAAGCTCCGTCTGTGTGGACAAGGTCTGGACAACTGACAAAGTAAGTGCATTAACTCACATGTCAAGGCTGCCAAGGAAACCACAGCATCAGCTAAGCATCCTTCACTAGCGACCTCCCGAAGCAGGAAGCAGCTGAACACCCTCAAGACACAGTAATCAGTGGTCGACGGAGCTTCCCTGTCTGTTTAGTGAGAAGCTCTTACACCAGGTAGTCCTTCACCTGCCTAACAATGAAATAATTAAGCTGCTGGCAAGAAACCAAAAAACACATAGCAGACATCTGCACTGGTTTTCACAGGACCGGGCTGAAGACAATCAGGTGGTTTGTCTCAAAGCAATTATCCACATCACCCAACTCCCACGGGTCGGTCATATGGAATATGGGTGGAGAGATAATCTTAAGATGGTGGTCTGTGTGCTGGCGGACGTGGATGAGTGACATTTTGTCTTTACCTGGGGATCGCCACGTTGAGTTTGGAGTTTGGAAAAGCACATGTTAACTCACGGGGCTGAAAATCATTTCAGATTCATAAATAAGTATCGATTCAGTGTCTGTGTTAGTGGTTCTCACGCAGGGCCTCAACGAACACCTTCAAATTATCACCGATGATGTAACGTTGGTGATTAAAGTGAAAATGTGGCTCCAACGCATCAAAGAGTCATTACCTGATTGCTCCTTGAAACAGCTTCTCTGCATGTTTGATTATTTTTGCATTTATAGACAATAACGATCACTTCGGTGTAGCTCCATTCAAAGCCTTGGGCTTTAGAAAAGGGGAGCAGCTAAACAAAACCAAGGCAATAAAAAAAAAAAAAAACCCTCTCTCTCTCTCTGTGGTGGTATTAAGAACATTAAGCACCAGCGTTTTTTCTCCATCTGTGGCAGAAAATCAATGGTCGCGGCCCGCGAGGACAGCCGGAGGCTAATTTTACCCTGCATTTTCTCTGGCGGCTAATCCCGCGGCCAGGAGCTAAACCAGGGAGAGCAAGACCAGGAAGAGGAGCAGAGAAGAAAAGGAGGAGAGATCTCCCTCCCTAAATGAATATTATCAGCATGAAAACAAAGTGACTACCTGAACAAAGTCTATTTTACAGAACCACTTCAATAGATTTCACCCCCATCTCTCTTCCTCTCTCGGGTGACTGGGGGGGTATATATATATATAAATATATAAAATATGTATGCAGTCAAAATACCCCCCCCCCCACCTACTCCAAAACCACATGCACACACTACATGTGGAGGGCAGACGCATGCAGACGGCTGTAACGTGAGGAAACTTGATTAAGACGAAGACAAACGAGCATCAGCCTCATCAATAACGTGTGTCCTCACCTGGATTCTTCAGCTCAGACACCTAATAATTAGAAAAGCTTTAAAACTGCATAGTTTAAACGGCTGGTTGGGACCAAATCTACTGAAAACAAGTCCACAGATGTAAAACAACTTTCACAGCTGAGCTCATTAGTGACTCACAGACGACACAGTCGAGTGCTGTCGGTCAGAAAACTCACATAAAAGATGGCCGCTCTCGGTCATTTCCTGCGACAACACAACTGAGCAGCTTCACGTGCTTCCTTTACAGACATGTCTTAAAATAGTCAAGGAACTGAGCAGCTTCGTGTGATGTGAGGTGGGAGAGTGGTTAACGGTGGGTGGCAGCGACACACCCACGCCCTGTGCTCCTGGAAACGCAAAAGGCCGTAACCATCAGATTTACTTTTTCATATCTGACCCCTGTGTAAAAGATACGACTTTAAGGCCTTTGTTTGTTTTTTGCTGGCATTTCTGACGGGGCTTTTCATAGGCTGAAATGTGCATGAAACAAATGACTGAAGGGTGTGTGTGTGTGTGTGTGTGTGTCTCAGCTCTGGCTTACACACACACACACACACAGACAGAGAGGAGGGGGTGCCGTTTTAGTCATTAAGGAAATGAACTGAGGGGTGAAATCTACTGAGGGAGATAGATTTCTATAGAGTCATGGTACATGCTCTATCACAGCAAGCATAACACACACACACACACACACACACACACACAGTCTCTCTCTCTCCAATCAAATCTTTCTGCTCTGCTACTGATCCACTCTGCACCGTTGCATGGGAACAACATACTCAACTAGGAGTGTGTGTGAGTCTCTGTTTATGCATGACTGTATTGATAAACGTGTTTATGTGCAGTACTGTATCCAAGTACACAGAGAAATGACAACGCACAAACACACACTCAATTACTTCTGCAGGCTCTGTGCTCCTCTTCTTTTGCATCTGTTTTGTGAGAAATCTGCTCGTTATTTGATGCTACAAAACATTAAAGTTAAATCCGTGACGTTTTGAACGCCACACTGAACTTTATTTAAAACCTGCACAACAACACTCATTGAATTATTTACCAAGCGCATGAGCGTCTTATGAACATCTTTACTTCATGACTTAATATGACCTGGATCAATGGGCGGATTAACCAGTCCACATATGAACTTATCATAAAGGTTGTTTTCTGAGGGGGGGGGGGCAGCCTTTGTGACCAAAGTGTCCCTCTCGTTTCTGCTCAGGCATCAGTCACTATGAAGAAATCAGGTGTAAGGTTGACGGCCCCTGATACAGGACATGATGTGGCAGAATGAGTGCATGAATCACTGGTGTGCAACCTGTTAAAGCTGAAAGGGCAGCCTACAAAAAATAGCAGCCCCCCCCCCCCCCCTCTTCATGCAAACAAACCCGACCCCCCTCCCCAGGTGGGCTTAAGCTAAAAACCTCATCCAGCCTCATTTATGAGCATCTAAAACCCCCTGAACCTCCACGGCTGCTCACATAGGAGGATGATACACAGGGAGAGTGAAAGAGAGAGGCAGCAAAAGGTGGGGTAGATGGGATGAAGAGGGGAGGGTGGAGAAACGAGAGAATGGAAAGGGGAGAAAGAGAGAGATAGGATGAGAGAGAGGAGAGAAAGGGAGGGTAGACGCCTCTTCCACATCACTGCCTTCAATTTAACACAGGTGGTAAAGTTAGCAGATAACACTGATAGTTTCGCCAAGGCTTCGCATGAGGAATGATACACAACAGACACACACATATACGCGCAGACACACACACACACACAGATTTATACTTCATCTGGTCTAAAATGGGGGGGTGGGGTGTGAGCATCAATGGAGGGAGAGATGCAGGAATCCAAGGACAAAAGAGAAAAGAGGGGGAAAAATGAGGAGGAGCTGGAGAGAGGAAAACCATCAGTCTGTCTATTTCTGTGACCGTGTGTGTGTGTGTGTGTGTGTGTGTGTCAGTTACACAGAGCTGAGATAGTTTATTAACCTCTCCGGCCTGCAGGTCATCTTGGTGGCACAGGTTAGGACCTGCAGGTAATTGATGAAACTCACCACACCACAGCACATTGACCACGTCTCCACACGGCTGTAACACACACACACACACACACACAACACACACACTGTGATTTCGACCTTAAAACACACCAGCACCAGGTTTACTTAGATGATCTGATATGATGCACAGAATGAGGAGATACCATGACAGACCATACGGAGCGACTAGGAGCCGCCGCCCCACGTTCAACAGGATCTGATCATTTAAATGTAATGAAGCCAAATGTAACGTTAACGGCATCAGCTGTGAAATATCAATGATCCAACCCACTGACACCTCAACTGATTCAACTCCATTATCCACGATAAACAAATCAAAGCTGAAACGTAAGCACAGCACAGCGGGGAATTCACCAGGGAAACGTGGACGATCATCTCCACACGCTCTCCTACCTGCAGCGGAGTCAGTGTAAATCCATCTGAAGTGTAGACACTTCCACAACTTCAACAGTTTGTGTTTTTAAAGTTTTCACTGCAAAACAAGGTGATGAAGTCTTTGTCGACAGGTGTGTGCGGGATCATCGTCTCACACGCTGCTCATCACTCGTCACTTGTAGTCGACTTATTGAAGACGCTTTGATCCTGATGGAGGTCAAAGGGTCAACACTTGGATTCTTCCAGTTGTGTCTAAACTCATCGTCCATGTGTAAACAATAGGACGGCCAGAGCTGCAGCGTTTGCCTCACTAAACGTTGGGAGAAAAATAAATAAATATACCTTGGTGATTGTGTGTGTGTGTGTGTGTGTGTGTGTGGCAGCAGGTAAGGCTGTCCTCCTGCCAGACAATCAACGCTTCGCTCGTCCTCATTAGCAATAAATCAAAGACTCTGAGGAGACGCAAGACAAACTCTGCGACTGTCACAATATCCGTCTTTTGTTTGAGGCCACTGCGTCGTTCGTTAAGGTGCAATCAAAGCAGCTTAATGACGAGCAGGGAGCTGCTCAAACCTTAATGACTGACGGGAAACGAAGAATAACTACTCTCTTGTGGGATATATTCAGTGTATTCATATTCGCTTCCGTTGTGTGTCTGTGTGCTACAAAAGTGTGTGTGTGTGTGTTTGAGTGCATTTGAGTGTGAATGGAGGTAATGGGCAGTGCAGCTGGCCTGCGCTCAGCTTAAATGCTGCCTGATTGTTTTAGCTCATCCTGGGTTTGATGATGGAGATGGTGTTGTTGTTCGAACAAATATACAGCACAGCGAGCGCACATCTGTGGGCGCTAACAGGTGTGGAGGAGACAAGAGGAGAGGTGGTGTGAGGGATGGAGAGAGAGAGAGAGAGAGTGAGAGAGAGTGACACAGAGAGAGAGACAGAGAGAGAGAGAGTTTTGGAAACCATCCCAGCGTCAAGCAGAAGCCAAATTAAAAAAGGAAATCAAAGCCTTTTTCCTGACCACTTGAAGATGATAGCGCCGGTTTATCACTCGTGACAGACAGGGACTGAACTGTGAACCTGCGTCAAAACGGCTGCGCTCAGATCAGCTGAAAGACGGGCAGACTCACTTTGCAGCAGCGACAATCAGATCGTCACAGCAGGAGGAGTGGAAGTGCTGCATGCTGGGAGATACGCAGCGTGGACGGTGGACGTCCTCCTCACTGAGGCTAAAGGCAAGAGAACTCACAATAACAATCTTATCGCAGTATCTATCAATTGATTATAGGTTTTGTCTTTTGTTGGTGAGAATAAGGAGCAGAGGTGCACACCTCCACCTCCATCTGCGTCTTGACAATAATAAGGCTCCTCATCACTCATGTCTTCACACAGGATCAGTGGCTACTTCAATGACCGTCTGGAAATAATCAATGAGATTTTTGAGGCTGACACTGATATTAATGCAGATAACTGATTTATCCACCAATATTCCTTTTTGCATTGATCTCACAAATATGGATCAAACAAACTGTAAGTGGCAGCTCAACTTTTCACTGTTAGACAATAAATAAAGTTGATTATATAAAACGGCCTCGGTGCAGCGCTGCAGTGAACTCTGGGAAAGGTCAATGAAATCACAACAACACATCACATCACCTGCAAAGTTTTACGGCACAAAAAAGTCTTCACGTGGGTTCTTATTGGCCCACACACACACACACACACACACACACACACACACACACACACACACACACGACAACATGAGAAATCCTCAATCACACATCTGAACAATCACGCCACACACAAATGCACGTGTCCATCCTCACCTACATCGACACTTCAACACAGTATTGTATTTAATCGTGTGTGTGTGTGTGTGTGTGTGTGTGTGTGTGTGTGTGTGTGTGTTTGTGTGTGTGTTAGCTGCTCACTGACCACACAGCAGCCCTGAACCAAAACATGAAACTTTGCGTTTAATATCGCCCACGTACATAACTTGTCGTTTTCTCGTCATCCTCGGCCATTTTGCGCTCCATCCATCCCTCCATCCATCCATCCCTCCATCCCTCCATGCCTCAGCAGGCCTCTCTCATAGCGCAGAGCAGATTACTCTCGCCGCTCTGAGCTGACGCGCCGCCACAACGGCCAAAAAAAAAAAAAAACTAAGACGTTTTAATTTCTCACTTTTTATCGTAGCCACGCAGACCACTTTCAAACTACTTCCCTTTCGCCCAGTTCCACTTCCAAGCCGCCCCAAATCTGCATCTCTCTCCCGCCCCCCCAAAAATCTTCACTGCCCAACGGTCCCCGGATGACCCCCCCCCCCCCGAAATCTGGCTAGAGCTCCAATCTTGGCGTGTTGGTGTGCGTGGAATTAAAAACCAGGCAATTACAGTGAAAAAATTGAAATCTTGTGTTTTGTATGGGAGTGGTGTGCCGAGGGGGGGAGGGGATTAGGCTAAAGCTGGACTGGCGGTTGAATGGTGAATGAACCGAAGGGTCCCTGAAAGACGGCACTTGTTATTAGAGTGTGTAAACACTGCCAAGCTGCTGAGAAGCTGGTAAAAACACATCGGACATAAAGACGTTGCCTGTGGACACGTTGTATTATCCCTCAGTAAATTAACTGGCTGCTAAATACTTAGCGTGAGGATTCCAGCTCTCTCCACCCTCCTCCTCCTCCTCCTCCTCCTCCTCCATCTCTGTCTCTCAAAGTATCTGCCCCACTGTAATCTTTTCTAGACAATGAGCGAGAGAGGGAAGAGATATATAAGAAGAGAGAGAGAGAGAGAGAGAGAGAGAGAGGGGCCACAGAGATCTACAGTAGGACGTCCGTTAGGACTGTTGGGTTTATCTCTATCTAACACTGTGGGCCAGACACTGATCTTAAGCCACAGGAGACGAGGAGCAAACGCAGTGTCAACGAAAATTAACCCAGATATAAAAACACATTTCAGCTTGCGATGAAATTAAACCAACAAACCAGCTGAGGAAGGTAAACTCTGGTAAAACGTCCGAGCTAAACAACAACATCAGTGCTGTAGCAGATGTGTTCAATGATCATCAGCACAAAACATCTCTCTATATTCTATACGTAACATTATGGTTGGACAACATGGGGAAAATGCAATACTCTTAAATAAAATATGGTAATATGAGACACAGAACAACGTCCTTGGACAAATAAAGTGTCTCGTCTTGTTTGTGAATAGCTCTACTCTCCCTGTGCCCACACATCTCCACCACAGACACATGACCATGGGAAATAACCTGTGCGTTCACCAACATGTCCAGTATCTGGGTTCATCTTCATCTCGGCAGTGAAAACACAAACAGGAAATGTCACACTACTTCCGTGCATCTTCCAGGTGCGTTCAGCATCATGACGCTAATAACACCACCCACCTCATGCATGTTTTTTTTTTTAATCCATGAACAGCGTGGTGGTTCGTACACGGAGCCGATTCTGTGGAGTTTCCCTTCTTACCCTGTTGGAGCTGTGTCACGTTCACAGCCTGCTGAACACACGGCCATTATTCTTCATCATTTTCACACTCCCATGATACACTGTAATTTCACCTTTCTCCATCCATGCCATGTGTCAGTGGCTGCCATTACAACGGCACGGCCCAGAGTAGGCCTATATTATTCTTAATATATTGCAACCTATACTCTTTATGTCATTACATCTCTCCCCCCCTCCTCCGCTCTGGTGAATGAAACCATCTGCATAGTAAGATTCGCCTGTAATTATACAGCCAACAGCACATGCATTGTCTCTATATGTCTCAAACACACACACACACACACACACACACACACAGAAACACACAGAAACACACACACACACACAGAGCAAGCGTCTGGCCCTGGAAGGCCATTATAGTAAACCACGTGAGCAGCTCCTATTCACAGCTCCCTATTGTTCAAAACAAGGTAAGTAGGGGAGCCTTCAGACTGTAATCACCTGCACACACACACATACACACACACACACACACCATACACACATTGATGTGGAAATGAGACGAGGAGAAACTGAGAAAATAAATATTAGGATGGAAAACAGCTGCTTGTTAGAGGTGTACATGTCCTGTATGCAGCATTGTGTGTTTGTGTGTGTGTGTGTGTGTGTGTGAGAGAGTGTGTGTTTGTATGCAAATAAAAATTAGATTCCTTACTGAAAGTAACATGGAGTCACATGTGCGACCACAACATCATCTCATCCTTCAGCCCTGTGATGGACTACATGAAGTCAGACACATCAATAACATGTATGTGAAGATGTTGG
>JAFELL010002087.1:0-10000 GCA_019059645.1 Caranx melampygus
TTTAAGCTGCAGAGTAAAGATGCTGATGTTTTTAAAGCGCGTCTCTGCCGCTGACACAAACAACCTGCTGCGACGCATCAGCACTTTACTCACCACCAAACACCTCCAGTGGAACGAGGTGAAATGTTCTGACTTCAGCTCAGACAGTTTGCCTCCACACCGTCACTGATCCCCCCCTCCCCCCTCTGTGCAGTGGGCAGGAGGCAGTTTGTGAACTCGACAGCGCCAGGCGTCCAGCAGCGTGTTGGGCTGCGAGGGCGAGGAGCTGCACACCGCCGTGTTCAAACACCACCTCCGCCAACTGCTGCAGAGAGCCACCGGGGCAGCAGAGGAGAGGAGCCCTGCTCAGAGTCAGAGGAGGGTGAGAGACACACACACACACACACACACACACTAGGTGTTGTGTTGTGGGAGGCCAAAGCAGGATAAGCAGGACACACTAGAGAGACTCTGTGGGTGAAGTTAAACAGATCAGACTGAAGAGACCACAACACCATGAGGCCGTGTGTGTCTTGCATTTAAATGCGTTTAATTGAAAATGAGATGGTTTTTATCTCTCATGGATCAGCCCTTCACAAATAAAACACAATCATCTATAATCTATAACAAATGTCCTGGTCTCTGCAGGTCCCGGTTGACGGCTGTTCAGTGTGTTGAAGGAATGGCTGCAGGACTCTATGAAGAACTCTTTACTGCCATAGTCTCACTCATCAACAGGTACACACACACACACACACACACACAGAAACATGTGAGGCAGCTCATGTTGCTGTGTGATGCAGGGCTCTCAGAGGTCAACAGCTGACCTTGGCCTCAGTGATGGTGGTGGACACTCCGGGCTTCAGGAACCCCAGACACTCGTCAGAGGAGCGAGCGGCCGGTTGGTCCGAGCTCTGTCACAACTACCTGCAGGAGAGGCTGCTGGAGCACTACCACACACACACCTTCAAACACACACTGGAGAGGTACACACAGGTAACAACACACACTCTGATCCAGAGTTTAATGCTGTTGGTTTAACTTTATTTGCTTATGTGTGTGTGTGTCATCCCACATTTGTTTTGATGAATACCACAACATTATAACTGTGTGTGTGGTGTGTGTGTGTGTGTGTGTGTGTGTGTGGGGTCCAGGAGAAGATCCCTGTGGAGTTTGAGTGTCCAGAGAGCAGCCCAGCTGAGGTGGTGTCTGCCCTCGACCAGCCGCCTCCACAGGTACTCCAAGAGTAACACCAGCTACACAGCAGCCCCAGGGGGGGGGGGGCTGTCTCCTCCTCACAGGGTGGGAGGTGGTGAAGATATAAAAAATCCCTTTTCTTTCACCTCCATCCATGTTTGACAGAACCACAAGTTCCCAAAGTTTTAGCTCAATTTACACTTGACAGCAGTGTTGTGTGTGTGTATGTGTGTGTGTGTGTGTGTGTGTGTGTGGTGTGTGTGTGTTGAAGGTCCGGGCGGCAGATGGAGACCCCAGAGGTCTGCTGTGGGTTCTGGATGAGGAGATGGTGACACCGGCGGCCACAGAGAACAGCGCCCTGGGAGAGTGTGCCAGTATTACAGCAGCACAGGTACAAAGCTGCAGCCACACACAAACACCGTGTGTGTGTGTGTGTGTGTGTGAGCTCTTTTAAACACATGGTGTGTGTGTGTGTGTGTGTGTGTCCCTGCAGTGCGTCAGTGCGAGCAGCCGCTGCAGTGCGAGGTGACCACCTGATGGGCTGCGACCCCGTCCGCTACGACCTGACTGGATGGTTCGGTCTGATCCAGAACAACCCGTCTGCTCTCAACGCCATCTGTCTGCTGCAGAACTCCACCATGTGAGTGTGTGGTGTGTGTGTGTGTGTGTGTGTGTGTGTGAAGGCCTGGAGGCACAATGCCACCACACAGGGGCGACACTCACTCGGATCCTGCAGCAGAAACATGTTGGTAGATTTTTTTAAGATTCACAATTTAACCAGAACTGAACATCTAAAACTCTGTGGACACGTGTGTGTGAGTGACTGGAACAGATCACACCTGTGTGAACAGTGGCAGGTCTGCGTCTGTGAGGAGCGTCCTCTCCTCCTCCTCCTGGTTTAAAGGCAGATCAGTGCAGTCGACACTCGACATAATTATTTGCAAAGTGTTTGGAAAGTTGTGAAAGAAGAAGAAGCTGATCAGAGATCTGTGGTTCAGATTCACCTCCTAACACACGTCGACAGACACTACTGTTGTAATCTGATTACTGTCTGTCTTCCTCAGCGGGGTGGTGAAGGCCATGTTCACCCCCAGGGGTCTCTGCCCCCCCTGTGTCGAGGTCTGGGGGGTCTGGAGGGCAGCAGCCAGCGCTCGCTGCAGAGGAACGGCACCATCAGGAAAACCTTCAGCGGGGATGGCGGCCGTTCGCAGACACTCCCAGTGCATCGCCGTGAAGCTGCAGGCCGTGAGTGCACCA
This sequence comes from Caranx melampygus, assembly GCA_019059645.1. Lineage (NCBI taxonomy): Eukaryota > Metazoa > Chordata > Actinopteri > Carangiformes > Carangidae > Caranx > Caranx melampygus. Next base: position 2,434 of record JAFELL010002087.1, read on the forward strand.
CCGTTCACACCTGTTCACACCTTTCACGCCCGTTCACACCTGTGTCACCTGAGAGGAGGAGGAATCAGAGGACTCACCCCCCCCCTCTCTCTCTCTCTGTGACCCTCTCCCCCCGCAGGACGCTCTGGTGAACCTGATTCGTCGAGCCCGGCCCGTCTTCCTGCAGTGTGTGAACGCCAAGATGGACGGAGGCGGTTTTGACGTCCCGGCTCTGAGGGTCCAGCTGCACTCGACCCAGATCTTGTCGGCGCTGCAGCTCTACCGCACAGGTGGGCGTGTGCTCCAGGACACGCGCCAGACTCCCGTCGTCATGTGGTTTCACATGAGTTTGAGGATAAATTAAAAAAATCGTTTGTTGAACACAAACACAAACGCTGTTGATCCACAACAGGAAGTGGTTGAATCATAACTAGTAGCTGTAACACGTGGTACTGAATGTAATTGGTACATACAATACAAGCTGTAAGTTCCCAGCTGTGATGGATGTATGTACATGCGTCCTGTGATTGATGCCTGATCATATACGTCAGACTGTTCCAGTTAATCCTGATGAGACCTGGAGGAAAAGTTCACAGCAGGAACAAACTCATGGATAAAAGAAACAAAATGAAAGTGAAGGTCCCTCACCTGGGCAGCCGAGTTCAGAGCAGCTGCGCTCCTCCTCCTCCTCCTCCTCCTCCTCCTCCACCTCTGGGGGTGATTTCCCTCCAGCGGAGCAGATTTAGACGTTTCACGTCCACGCTCCACTTTCCCTCATAAACTCGTCCTATTTTTATCTGGACTGGCGCAGAGACGCCGAGCGAACAGGAGCCTCCACACCAGTGGCTTCCAGTGAGCCACAGCCTGAATTTAATAGATTACAGGATAAAGTTAGAGCGGTGGAGCTGATCTGGGACCAGTCTGGATTTAGCTCGTTATTAAAGAGGGAGGGGGAACATTTGGAAACAAATACATGATGTTTGTGTGTTGTGTTTAAATGTGTGGCCCAGTTTTCACTAACTTTACTGTGAAACTTCCTGTGCCTCTCCCCCTCCTCCTCCTCCTCCTCCTGCTCCTCCTCCTCAGGTTTTCCGGAGCACATGACTCTGAGCGACTTCAGTGTCACTTCCAGGCGTTGTCTCCTCCCATCATGAAACGTTACGCCTCCATGTTTGTCAGCCACGATGAGAGAAAGGTCAGATCGTCTCAGCAGCTGTCATACAAACTGTATGTGTGTGATGTTCAGCTCCACAATCAATACGTTGTTTCCCTCTGTGTGTGTGTGTGTGTGTGTGTGTGCGTGCAGGCGGTGGAGGAGCTGCTGGCTGAGCTGGATCTGGATAAAAAGAGCATCGTCGTGGGCGCCAGCAGGGTGAGGCCATGTTTGAGCTCCTCTAATCAAACAGCACCCATGAATGAACCGAGCTGCTGTGACTCAGCGATCCTCCTCCTCTTCCTCCTCCTCCTCCTCTCTTCCTGCTGTGTTTCAGGTGTTCATGAAGCGAGGGGTGCTGCGCTACCTGGAGCAGCAGAGGGATCAGCAGGTCACTGGCTGGTTGGTCTACCTGCAGGCCGCCTGCATGGGACACCTGGCCCGCCAGAAGTACCGCAAGCTCAAGGTCAGAGCACAGAGGCATCTAACCTATCCTTCTTTACACTCACTCTGCTGCTGCTTTTATTTTGAAAGGGGAGGCCACGTTCAGTGTTTCATGTTTTAGCAGTTTAGCAGTGACCATGGTTCTGACTTTGTGTGTGTGTGTGTGTGTGTGTGTGTGGCAGGTGCAGCAGATGGCCGTCAGCTGTCTCCAGAGGAACCTCCGTGCTCTGAGGGTCGTGGCCAAGTGGAGCTGGTGGAAACTTTTCTGCCGAGTTCGTCCTCTGCTCGACGTCAACATGGACAACGAGAGGCTGCGAGCCAAAGAGGTGCATCATAGTACCTTAACATGTTCACCTCAGCAGAGCCAGACAGAAGCTGCTCCCCATCACACACCTGCTGCTCCCTTCACACCTGATATTACATCTGTCTCAAGTGATCCATTCACAGTCATCAGCTCTGATCTCGGTGCATTCAGGGAGCATCAGACATCTGATCACTTGGTCTGCCATCCTCTGAGAGTCTGTTTCAAATGGATAAAACTTTATTTTATTGTTAGAGCTGAGCTTTAATTCACAAACCGTTCCCCTCCTCCTGACTCAGAGCTGATGACTGTGATCGATCGCTGCAGGCGCAGGTGTGGGGGCCTTACCTCCGTCAGCTCTCACTGTGCACTGTACAAACACAAACTGTACAAAATGTCTCAAAGAGATTTTGCTGCAGACAGTAAACACTGAACATGAACCAACAGACGACTGATCAGTCAGAACGACGGAGATCAGTCGCTGCCACGTCTGTGAGCAACAGGTGGGCGCTGCTGATCACAGTAGAAAAAAAGATGAGACGACGATGAAGCGACGGCAGCAAACGCCTCATAAAAAAACAAATGTAGAGAGACAGTGACTGTGATCTCAAAGACTCCTCGGTCTCTGTTCTGTCAGGACGAAGTTTCGGCTCTGAGACGACGGCTGGAGAAATCAGAGAAGGAGCGGAACGAGCTGAGGCAGACGGCCGACAGCCTGGAGACCAAGGTCTGTGCTGCACACACACACACACACACACACACACACAGTCTTCACAGTGTGATCCCTGTGTGCAGGTTACAGCCGTGACATCTGAGCTAAGTGACGAGCGTTTCCGTGGCGATGCGGTGGGACAGGCTCTGGATGTGGAGAGAGCAGAGCGACTCCGGCTCAGCAGGGAGAACAAAGACCTGCAGGTACTCAGACTGAGGACAGAAGTAATCTATTACTTCCTCTGCAGTGACAACACCTGTGATTGATTACTCTTGTTTCTAAAAACTGTTGCAAACATCTCTTTAAAACCTTTCAGGCTCGTCTGGACCAGTGTAAAGTCGCCATGGAAACGCTGGAGAAGCAGCTGGAGGAGGAGAAGCAGAAAGCTCAGACAGCCCAGAGTCAGAGAGGAGGAGGAGGAGGAGGAGGAGGAGGGACAGGTAACGACAACACAGGAACCAAAACATGTCCTCTGTCTCTTCACTGTCCATCCTTCTTCTGCTGTTGCCATGGGTTACAGAGAGCCGCTGTGGAGATGCTCAGCTCATCTGAAACATAACAAATGATGGTTTAACATCACAAACGTCACAATCAGCCACAAACAGGAGCTTTTCTTCACCTTTAACACACGACCCTGAGCTGAGGAGGAGGTTTGTTCACTGACATGAACTCACTCTGACGCTTCAGGTCTTTTATCAGAGTTTGAAGTCATGAATGGAATAAATCACTGAGGCAGCTGCACAGAGGAAACATGTTCTGCTCCAACAGAGCCAGAGCCCCCTCCTCTGATACTGTTACTGCACCATCACAGCTCATCACCTAACCAGTTCAAACACATACAGAAGACTGACTGATGAAATGATGTGACGCAGGTGAGCGTCGCCGCATCTTCATCTTCTGTTTCAGTTTTGGTCATTGGTCTGTAATTAGCACTGAGCCTCTGAGACAACAGGTAAAAACTCAAGTGACAGACAAATGTCAGTTGACCGGACATGACCCCTGACAAGGTCGCATCTGCCCCCCCCCCAACAGAGAGCGAGCTGGCCATGCAGCTGGAGTGCAGCCAGACAGAGGTGGAGTTCGTCCGCAGACGTCTGAAGCAGACGGAGGAAAAGCTGGAGACGGAGCGGCAGACGAGACAACAGCTCGACGCCAAGGTGAGGGAGGACACGGAGACGTGGAGGACAGAGGGGACGGAGGATTAGACGGCTGAAGATGGTGATAACGCTGTGTGTGTGTGTGTGTGTGTGTAGGTGGCGGCGCTGCAGGCCCAGCTGGAACAGTCCAGGAGGAGTGTGACAGAACTGAAGCGTCACTGTCGTCGTGTGACCTCTGACCTCCAGGACGCACGAGTCCTCACCGACAGCCTGCAGAGCCGCATGCACGAGCTGGAGCGCAAACAGAGAAGGTGTGTGTGGGGTGTGTGTGTGCGCACGTGTGCACCTGGTCCACCCGGTCCTCTCTGACAGTGACATCACCCTCCTGTGACATCATCACGTCCTTTCCCTGCGTCCTGACGGTGACATCAGGGCGAATAAATCAACAGATTCTTTCATTCAGTAACATACAAGAGTTTAGTTTCTTCTCTCGCCGCTGACTTCTCTTGGTGTGTGTGTGTGTGTGTGTGTGTGTGTGTGTGCAGGTTTGACAGTGAACTGACTCAGGCTCTGGAGGAAGCCGACAGTGAGAGGGAGCAGAAGGACAAAGCCTTCCAGGAAAACACAGCGCTCGGGGCCGAGATCTACAAACTGCGCCGCGACCTCCAGGTGAGTCTTTCTCTCTGTCTCTGTATCATTCTGTCTGTCGTTCTATCGGTCCATCATTCTCTTTCTGTCTCTCTCTGTTGTTCTGTCATTCAGTGTTTCACTATCTGTTGCTTGTCGTATCTGTCGTTCCACTCCTCTGTCGTTTTGTCTCGTTCTATCCTTTTCTTTCTATTTATATATCTTATCTATCTGCCACTCCATCTCTCTATCATTCCATCACCCATCTATCCATCCATCCTTCCTCCACCAGAAACTCTTTCATTCTCTCTCTTTTCTTCCTTGTTGTTTTAGTCTCTCACAGTTTCAGCTCATTTCAGCAGCAGCAGCTCCACAGAGGAGACCATCTGACCACACACTGTTACCTCCACTGAAGCAGTCTGTGTGTGTGTGTGTGTGTGTGTGTGTGTAGGAGAGTCGATCGGAGGTGGAGCGTCTACAGAAGCAGAAGGAGGAGCTGTGCGCTCAGATCCGTGACCTCAGTCTTCCTGTGGACTTGACCTCTGAGTCTCTGCCCGACCTGAAGAAACAGCTGCGTCTGCTGGAGACTCAGAGCAGCGAGAGGAACGAGGAGATCAGCAGGCTGACGGCCAGGATACAGCAGCAGCAGCAGGTGGACGCACACACACACACACACACACACGCACACACACACACACACACGCACACACAGGTGTCTTCCCACTCACACTTGGTCTCTTCTCTCAGATCCACATGAGGTTTGAGATGGAGATGGAGCGGATGAAGCAGATCCACCAGAAGGAGCTGGAGGATAAAGAGGAGGAACTGGAGGACGTTCACAAGTCGTCTCAGAGACGGGTCGGTCCACACACACACACACACACACACACACAGTTTAAGTCAGTGGGTGTTTTATAGAAGGTGGTTTCAGATCGTCTCTCACTGGACTGTGATGTAGAAGAATGATTTAGTCCTTTAACTCACCATTACATCATATTTCAGGATAAATCCACTTTATCCTTCTGCTTCATGTTTAACTCTCCTGGATTTGTTGAACAGTTGAAGTTCAGAGTGTGTGTCACATGAGTGTGTGAGTTGATCCCTCAGGGCCACCGTAGATTCTCACAGCAGCATGAATGAAGGGATGGTTGTCCAGATGTTTTACGCCTTCTACAGGTTCACAGAACGTCTGAACATGTGATTGTTTATTTATAAAACCCCTGTTGGAAAAAGCGTCGTCACAACTCGAGAGATCTGTTTTGTTTTGTCGTCGTTGCTCCTGAACTCACCACAGGACACGGTACATGTGAACCTTCTGGTGCCTGCTGGTGAGTTTAGCTCCTCCTGATGACACCTGTTTGCACTGACTGTTGTCATATCAGACATGAACCTGCAGATGGTTGTATGGCTCAGACGTGTAAAACTGCTGCAGCCGCTCCTCGATGTAGAAGAAGAAGAAGAAGTTAGGATTCGTCCCGGTGCCTCGGAGTTAAATCACCACTCAGCAGAAGACGTCTGTGATTTTGTGCTGTTGATGTTTCTGTCTCACAGATGATGGTGTTTTTATGTCCATCATTACACTTCCTGCTGCAGGGAATCCTCCTGTCAGCAACAATAAAAACTCAGGTACCGCTCCTTCATCTTCTTCTTCTCTTTCTTCTTCTGCTGTTTTTTGTTGTGGTGTTTGGTGTGTGTGTGTGTGTGTGTGTGTGTGTAGCTGAGGCAGTTGGAGATGCAGTTGGAGCAGGAGTACGAGGAGAAACAGATGGTGATTCATGAGAAGCACGACTTGGAAGGACTGATAGCAACTCTGTGTGACCAGGTACACACACACACACACACACACACACATCAAACTAAAACTGCATCACACACACTCCTCTGCTCTTTATGTTTGTGTGTGTGTGGAGTTTAATGTGACTGAGTGAGTGTCCAGACGACGTGAGCAGCTCGTTCATCATTGTTATTGTAGGTTAATGTTCTCCGGCTGATGAATGTGTCACTGCCACATTACAGGCGCCACAAAACAAGCATATGCTTCAAAGAGGCCAATTCAGCCTCCGTCGCTGTGACGGCTGTAATTGTTGCTGCTGCTGATAAGTCGACCTGGTCTGTGGCCAAACTGGCAAATAACAGCAGTTCAAGGCTTTTAAAGTGTTTAGAGAGAGGAGAGGGAGCAGACGGTGAAGCTCCGTCTGTGGCAGACGTCCGTGTTACGGCTCTGTCTCCCTTCGTGCAGGTTGGACACAGAGACTTCGACGTGGAGAAGAAGTTGAGGAGAGACCTGAAGAGGACTCACGCTCTGCTGGCCGACGCCCAGCTGCTCCTCTCCACCGTCGACAGCCCGGGACTGAACCTGCCCAACGGCAGCAAAGACCAGATAGAGCGGCTGCACTGTCAGGTAAACAGAGACGCTCACAGAGACGCCGCAGCGTCTCCTGCCGCTCTGATGGACAAACTCTCACTCTCACTGTCTCTGATCAGCTGGAGGAGAGCGAAGCGAGACGCCTGGAGGCCGAGAGCGTCCAGACCACTCTGTCTCAGGAGCTGGAGCACACTCAGGTCGAACTGGAGAACATCTGCAAACAGAAGAGTGTGGTGAGTGTGTGTGTGTGTGTGTGTTTACAAAAAGAAAGGGAAGGCGTGTGCTGTAGGCGTGTCCTGTGTGCGTCCAGGTGGATGAGCAGCTGGGCCTGCTGCAGCATGAGAAGGTGGACCTGCTGAAGAGGCTGGAGGAGGACCAGGAGGACCTCAACGAGCTGATGAAGAAGCACAAAGCGCTGATCGCACAGGTAACAGCGCCACTGTCCTCTCCTGCTCTCTTCTCATCAACCACTCGTTCATCCTGAAAAACAAGTCTCTCCGTCTCCATCCAGTCGTCCAGCGACATCACTCAGATCAAGGAGCTGCAGGCCGAGCTGGAGGAGGTGAAGAAACAGAGGCACTCTCTGCAGGAGGAGGTAATCTCACCAGCAGGAAGTAAACGCAGCTCCAGGAGGGTTGGAACCTGTGAGACTGTTGTGGATTTCAGGGTCATTTAACCTGCTTGTTACTGAGCTTCAGGTGGAGCAATGTCACACTCACTGATCTGTGGGCGGATCATTTGCCTCCTGGCTCTCTCCTCCTCCCTCCCTTCTCTCTCTGATGCAGCTGCAGCAGTCGGTGTCCAGGGTGCAGTTCCTGGAGTCGTCCACCGTGGGGCGCAGCATCGTCAGTAAACAGGAGGCACGAGTGTGTGACCTGGAGAACAAGCT